>JAYMSP010004837.1:0-15170 GCA_036897095.1 Plantago elongata
TGCTAAAAACATATTTAATATATTATAATAGTGTTTAGAAGATGAAATTAATAAAATTGAATTATTAGAGGTTGTTTTACAATTTTAAGTTTAATTGAGAGAGAAAATGAGTTCGAGATGGAATGATCCAAAAATAATCGAGATTGGTCTCTATTCGTAGATCTCGAAGATACGAATCCGTTGGTAATTTTTATATATTTTTTACATTTATATTTTTCGAGTTATTCACGTTTGAAATTGGACAAAACATAAAAAGTAAGAAAAAATAAAAAAAGGAAAAGGAAAAGGAAAAGGAACCAACTGTGCACAATCGTCTTCTCCATCTTCCCATCTTCTTCACCGCCTCTTCTCCACCTTTCTTCTCGCCGGAAACCAAAATTCTCGCCGGAAAATCAAAAAAAAATAAAATGAAAACGAAATAACACATGGCAGCAGCTCATTAGCAGCTGCCCGCGCCGTGTCAGGCGCCCCAGGCGCCGTGACACAGCGCGTTAGACCGACACCGCGCCTATTGGCGCGGTGTCCCGTTGGGGGGCCGTGCCACACGGCGCGCACCCAACGGCGCCCCGTTGGACATGGTCTAAGTTAAAACGTCACAATAAACACGCTACACATGTTATTAGGACAATTGTTTATAGAAAATGTACTAAGTAATTTACAAAAATAAATAACATTGTTATTTATAATACTGATTTGTTTTATTTTGTGTTAAGATAAGGTTTTAATCGTTTGTTTTAATTTTATTAGAAAAAATGAGGAATAAAAATTAATTATTGTTGGACTTCTACTTCTCACCTTACGGGGTACAAGTAGTCGTCTAACCCCGTTTCGGAGTATGTTCTTATGCTATGGATGGAAACGCCAATTTAAGTTCAAATTGCATTTGTTAAGCATGACGTTAGTGTTATCTTGAGTCACTCATGAAATTCGTAATTATATTAGTTATAGCTCCTTTAATTTTTAAGAATATTACTTGTAGACACAAAAAATAGCTTGATAAAATTAAACCTGTGGAGATCACCAAAAAAATAGTAGCTTTTCAGCATTGTTTTGCGTGCCGAGATGTTCAGGCGACTTTTATAATTCATGCAATTTTTGGTACCAGGAATGCACATGATGATTTAGAAAAGTACGAATGATACTGTAATAACTAAGTGGCTATTTGGTAATTCAACCTCCATACGAAACAGTCTCTAAATTCGTACTTTTCTAAATCATCATGTGCATACCTGGTACCAAAATTGCATGAATTATAAAATTCGCCTGAACATCTCGGCACGCAAAACAATGCTGAAAAGCTACTATTTTTTTGGTGATCTCCATAGGTTTAATTTTATCAAGCTATCTTTTGTGTCTACAAGTAATATTCTAAAAAATTAAAGGAGCTATATGTCACGGTCCGTTTAGCTTGCGCGGTCGAAGCCCAAAAGAAGTCCAAGTCCATGAAGGAATTATCTAGAAAGATCATGAGGAGCCATGGAGGTGGAAATTCTCTAGAACTATCTTGTAAATTGTAGATAATAAGTAGCTTGTAAATGGTAGATTGATCTAGACGTAGAATACTCTATATATCTCTCCACTCTTCCTTAAAGGAGGTGGAAACTTGTATAAATAGGCCTTTGGACTCCCCATTTTGATCAATCAGGCAATCAAGTATTCTTGTAAACTTCCAAGCTCTCAAATACATACTCTCCGATCAAATGGTTCACCGACGCCGATGAAGACGCCGTCGTCTCGGACATCGTTTGGTAGGAATTGGAGGTGAAATGGAGAAGGATCGAGTGGATTCTTTGAGTGAGGAAGAAGAAGAGTGAAGCTAAATTGGGGAATTTTAGATTAGGGTTTTATACAGTGGTGAATTAAATTAGCTAGCAGGATTGGAAAGATTCATTTGCATTTCTTTCCGTCAGATATTACTGGAAGTTGAAAAAGTGATAAGGTTAGAGGGAAACATAGAAAAAATATTACAATAATAGTGAAACCGTCCAACTAAAATTAAAATCATTTTTCGTTCGGATATACTATTAAAGTGAAATAATTTTTAATTTATATAAATAAACTCCACAATACAACTCATTTTTAACCACATTATTGTACGTATTCACATGTACTTTTCTATATATATTTTTAAAAGCGTATAAAATCAAATTATTTCATTATTAACGGGACGGAGGGAGTAATACTCACTCGGTTTAAAATTGAACATTCTGTGACCCAAGATATAAATTTAAAAAAAAATGAATAAAGTATGAGATAATATTATAAAGTATGGGAAAAAAAATATATAAGATATGGTATTGAAGTAAAAAGAAAGTATATGAGAAATAGTGTATATATTAGTATATAAGGAGAGAAAAAAATTCATCTAAGACATGAGAATATAAAATTGAGATGGATTAAAATGGAATACGGGAAATGAATTTGGGACAGATGAACGTATAAGCTGTTACAAATTTCATGTAATTTTATAATTCTATATGCATGATACTGTAATAACTAAGTGACTGTTTGGTAATTCAACCTCCATACAAAACAATCTCTAAATGCATATAGAATTATAAAATTACATGAAATTTGTAACAGTTTATACGATCATCTGTCCCAACTTCATTTTCCGTATTCCATTTTAATCCACCTAAATTTCATATTCTCATGTCTTAGATGATTTTTTTTCTCTCCTAATATACTAATATATACACTATTTCTCATATACTTTCTTTTTACTTCAATACCATATCTCATATATCTTTTTCTCATACTTTATAATATTATTTCATACTTTATTCATTTTTTTTTAAATTTATATCTTGGGCTACAGAATGTTCAATTATAAACCGAGTGAGTATTACTCCCTCCGTCCCGTTAATAATGAAATAATTTGATTTTATACGCTTTAAAAAAAATATATAGAAAATTATATGTGAATACAATAATGTGGTTAAAAATGAGTTGTATCGTGGAGGTTATTTATATTGTTATAGTTTTTCTATGTTCCCCTCTAACCTCTATCACTTTTTGAACTTCCAGTAGTATTTGACGGAAAGAAATGCAAATGACTCTTTCCAATCCTGCTAATTCAATTCACCACTGTATAAAACCCTAGTCTAAAATTCCCCAATTTAGCTTCACTCTTCTTCTTCCTCACTCAAAGAATCCATTCGATCCTTCTCCATTTCACCTCCAATTCCTACCAAACGATGTCCGAGACGACGGCGTCTTCATCGGCGTCGGCGAACCATTTGATCGGAGACTACTTCCTCAAGCTATGGGAGTACTCTGCCAAATCGCCGGCTGATGAATCCGAATCGGAGGAGACGAAGGATGAAGAAAAACCTTCTGAGCTCGACACCTTGAACAGCTCCGGCGGCTTCTCGGTTGTTGGCCCTGATAAGCTATCGGTTTCTTATACGAATATCAATTTGCACGGACACGATGTCGGAGTGGTGCAAGCGAATCGCCCTGCTCCGTCCAAGCAGCTGGTGTACTACTTCGAGATGTTTGTCAAAAATGCTGGTAACAAGGGACATGTTTCGATAGGGTTCACTACTTCCGGTTTCCTGCTGCGTCGTCAACCGGGGTAATCTGACTGTTTATTCTTTCGTTGCTTGTATTTAGAGTTTAGATGACATACGTCTGCGATAATTGGACCAGTGGAGTATTTCGATTTTAGGACCGAATGATTCGGTACTTTTCGTTTATTTGTGTTTCAGTTACCGGTTAGGTGTATATCTGAGATTATGGAACCAAATGATTAGCATATCTGCATATGTATATCTTTTGTTTCAGTTGCTTATATTTGATTTATGGGACAGAAAGATCATCATATATGTGTGTTTCAAATAAGAATTCTTGAAATTGTGGAACCTGTAAATTAGTGTGACTTGAGCAAGGTGTTGACCGGTGAGTGTCTTAGCTCTCTCAATCGTGTTGTTTTGGTTAGGGTTTGAAGTAGTTCTTTTGCATTTTCTGTGTATTATAACTGGGGCAGTTTGTTGATTATTTATATATTTTATCTGCATTTCATGTCTTGATTTTGTATACTGTATATGAGGTCGTGTTTCAAGCTAAATGTTAATTGTCATAAGTTTCACTCTCTTGTTGGTGCTGGGAGTTTGAAGTGGTTTCTGTATCAGTAACGTAGTCGACTGGAGCCTGGAGCAATCTGCAAATAATTCTATGTTTTGTCTGTATTTTGTGCTTCATTTTGTATATTTGAGATTGTTGAACCAGAGGATTAGCGCATTTGAGCTAGGTGTTAACTGCCTCAGATGTCCTTTTTGTGCTGTTGGAGCCTTTGGAGTAGTTCTCGTTGTGTGAAATTCTTGTAAAAATCATGATTTTCCTGAATTTGAGAAAAAAACCATATCCGCTACCCAAGACTTTGTACTAATGTCATGTTGATTCTCCAATTGTATTTGAAAAGTCTTTTACTAAACTTGCTCTTTTTTGTTGTTGTTTCTGCTCTTTTTTGTTGTTGTTTCTGTGTATATAATCCTGGGAAATATGTTGACTAGACATATGTATTTCTTGTTCAATTTTGTAAATTTGAGATTATGGAAGCGAAAGATAAGCACGTTTCTAGGTAGGCGTTGAGTGTCTTCATCATTGTGTTGTTGCCAACTTGCCTGAGTCTGAACTAGTTTTTGGTGTTTTTATATATGATATAGGTGGGAATTGAACAGTTTAGGCTATCATGGGGATGATGGGCTGCTTTATCGTGGACATGGTAGGGGAGGAGAGCCGTTTGGTGGCTCGCCTTATGGAACTGGTGATACGGTTGGTGGTGGTATTAATTACTCGACACAGGAATTCTTTTTTACGTAAGTTCGTGTTATTATTCAAGTTCACTAGCGATGTTCGTGTTTTTCATTGTGTTATAACGAAGAACTTGATATAATTTATCTTTTGATTTTGTGTATAATTATTCATAGAACAATTTGTGTTAACTTTTGTATGACGTTTTTCCTATGCTTCCTTTAATTCTGAAATTTCTTCAAACCTCTCATAATCATAATATATTATCCAGGAAAAATGGCGTTTTAGTAGGTTCGGTGGAGAAGGACATCAAGGGGCAAGTCTTTCCTACAGTTGCAGTTCATAGCCAAAATGAGGAGTATGTACCATCTCGGAACATTTTCCTATCACTTCTTCTTTGCATTCCATGTTTCTTGTGTGTACATGGTACCCCTCCTTTATTATGGTAATACATGCTCCTAGGAGGTCAAAGTACTGATATATTTTTCGCAGTCGCTGATTCTTATTACCCATTTCGTTATGTGTTCATTTCATCATGTCAGGGTGAATGTGAACTTTGGAAAAGAGCCATTTATGTTTGATCTTAAAGTAAGTCTCTCTCTCACCATTTTTTATTCTTTATCTAAATCTTCTTTGATGTGCAGAGGCTAAAATGGGCACCCATTTATTGCTAAGACCAATTAGTGGCCAATTTTTATTTGCCAAGATAACTGTGTGCAGTACAGGATTTTCATGTATTGTTTTTCTGTGTAATATACCTGGCCAATGTAGACTAGTACTATATTCAACTGCAAGTTGTTACCAACTGTACTTGTTTCAGTTTAACTGAGTTCTGAACCAAGGAACACCATTTTTGGTGCTTTATCTGAAACGGAATGATCCATGAAATTCATTTTTAGAGGAATTTGTTGTATAGTAACAGCAACAGTATAGTTATGTGATATATGGTGTTCTAATTGATCAGGCATATGTAGCAGATCAAAGACTAAGACAACAGAAGGTGATCGATGACATTTCAATACCACAGGCTATCACATATGGGTAAAGTCTGTTACTTAGATTAAATGATATGGATCTCTGCTTGTTATGCTAGGACAGTAGATAGAATAACCCCTGTAATGATTTTGATTATAAATGTGACTGAAGGTAAACCTAATCCCATCATGAATGAGCCTGATCTTTAAATGTCTATTTGATAGAATAACCAGAGTTTCCTTCATATCCATAGTTATTTCTCTTGATTAATAGATATGTGCACCTGCTCTCAGGTATCCCTAATAGGCTAGCTATATCAACCAAATAAAATAGAAACACTGGTTTATGGTCATAGGCGTTCTTGCTATGTTACTTCACAATTCTTGATTTAGGCCCCCAACCGCTGACATAGCCCACCGCTAAGTTATGAGATTTGCTGCTGTGTTATTGTCGACACTACTTCAATTTGACGTATTCGCCATTCAACTAATATCGTTTAGTGATCACCAATTTATGTACTTTCTTTCTCAGATTAGTTCGTAGCTATTTACAACACTATGGATATGAAGGAACTCTCCATTCTCTTGATGAAGCTGGGAAAAATTTGGTACCGTCCGTTTTAACTCCAGAAACTGAATTCGATAAGGAGGAAACTGCATATGCTTTAAACAAGAGGAGGAATCTCCGTCAGGTATTACCTAAGCATGCTTCTAGAGCTTTGTTAATATTTGCAATGGGTGTGAAGTAGGTGCAATCCATAATGCCAAGGGAGGTAGGGTTTATATATTCCTTAGAGACCTACAAATGCAGACCGTAGAGTCCAGAGAGAGCATTCCCAGCACAAAATAATGTAATTTACAATGTTAGGGAGATACCTTGGCAGCTTGACTTTAGCATTCTTGTCTTGCACTCAGGACTCTGCTGACTCCATTCTCTTGTTTGGTTCACTGGTTGACTCTATCCTGCTAATCTATAGACGGTTCTTTTGTGGGTCTTTTTTAGGAATATGAATAAATAATGATAAAGGCCTCGAAATATACTCTTTCTTCTGTACTTTACCCGGAGTCTGACCTGATCATAATTCACATGGAAACTCCCTTTCCTATTGGCTATTGTTGGCCCCTTCCTGCTGTTTTTGAACTTTTACTACCTAAGCTTGTCCAGTTATATATTAACTTAAGAGTAACATGGCCAATCCATGTTAAAGCAATTCACAAATTATGTTTTTTCTCCTGCAGCATATAAGGTGTGGGCAAATTGATGATGTGTTTACTAAACTTCAGGAGTGGTATCCTCAAATTCTTCAGGTAGTTGCTTCAGATAATTCTAGTTTTCAAACATCACTTGAAGGGATCCCGAAAGGACACTCAAGTGGAGACAACAACCTCCTTTTTCAGCTCAAGGAAAGAAAAAAATTACAGTTAATTTTATGGAGATAAAAAATGTATCAAGAACTTCAATCAATAGAGTCATGACTGATGATATAGGTCATCACCAGTTCAATGATCAGGTTATGTGCTGCTTTATCTTTGATGTTTATTTTGTTCTATGTATTAATACAGCTTCTACCTCTTGCAGGATGAAAAGTCTCCTATTTGCTGTCTTCTGCATTCTCAAAAATTCATCGAGCTTGTCCGGGTACGCATCCTCTGTCTTTTTTGGATCTTGTAGTTTGTACTGTAAATGTTTGATCAGGGTGTTTATGGCTGTACCTTCAGCTGCAGCTTCTTCAAGTACGATATTTGACAAGGAAGCATGATCTTTTAAATTTAAGAAGCTCAATTATGAATTTACTATATGATGAAAATTGATGAAGTAGCATATCGAGTTAGATTTACTTGATGTTGCCTTGAAATCATTTGTCAATGCAAGCATCTAAATTTGAAATTCAGAGAAAACATAAATTTGTGAAAGGGGAGCAGTGTCTTCTAGTCTTCTAAATCACACATGCCTGTCACGTTTTTATTTTTGCTTTATTGTTTTATCATGCTCTGACTGAGCCTTTCTACTGCAGGAAGGAAAGCCAGAGGACGCTGTAAATTATGGCAGAAAGGAATTTGTCAAGTTTACGTCAACATTAGAGCGTGATCTTCTAAAGGTAGCTTACAATGATTGGTTTATTCACAATCATTCCACCACTTCTAGGACAAATTTTAGTGCAGCATAGTCATTTAGCCCAAGTCTTCAGAGCACTACTAGAACCTGTTCCATGCTAGACACCATCTTTAGATTCATGATGCATTTGGTTGTATGCTTACAATAGCATAGAGATCAAATCAGCAATTTGTTTGCTGAATGATTGTTTCTGCCTACTTTACCCATTCAATAAAGCATTTGTGCTGTGAGTGCTTGTCTAAGTTCCTTTATAGTCCTTTGCCATCTGATTAGTTTTTCCCAAATACAGGCGGTAGCTGAAAAAGAAAACCTGCAAAAACAACCATTTGGTGAACATCTAGTCAACTTGTTTATTTACATTAAATCTTTGGATGTTTGTTCTCGTCACGTTTGAAATATATTAGGATCATTCTTGTTTGTCAATGCATAATAAACCTTGCTAATATTAGATCAACTCACTAGTCAGACATACCCGATCAGACCGTTTCCTGATAAACCATGTCTTTGCTAGAATTTGAGATGGAGATTGTGAATGAACTATTTGATTTTATTAGCGGCACTCCTATAAATTTAATTTCTTTAGTAAATAACACAGCTTTTTTGGCAGGACTCGGCTGCTTTAATAGCATATGCACAACCGGACAAGTCTCCTGTTGGATATCTTTTGCAAGAATCTCAAAAGGAGCTGTTGGCAGATGCAGTTAATGCCATGATCTTATCGACCTACCAGAATATGGAAGATGAAACAGGTAGATGGGATGCCTGCAGGTACTCCAATCTTGATAAGCTGATAAGACAGGTCACCACTTGTGTTCTGGAGAGGAGGCGGTTGAATGGAAATGAAGGTGAAGGTTTCCATTTACATAGAATCCTCAACAGTAGTAAAAAAGACTAGGCGTGTTTTGGTTCGTCATGTATTGGTCAAGTGTTCAACTACCTTAGGTGTATACGTTCTGTCAGCCTTCTACCCTGGTTATTGGCTTGCAAGATGCTTCATAGCTCCATTTAAGTGTAGATTACACAATGAGTGGGCACTACAAATGATATATTGTACTTGTAGGACTGATACTTCTTCAGAATGAATTGATTGTACATAACGTTTCATTTTTTTTCTCTGCATTTGGCATCTGCAATACCGATGCAAATCAAATGTTAGTTTTGTAGGACTGGCTCAGACATGCTGCTTAGAATTGTTTCCTTAAACACAGAAAACTACTTGGCTGGTGTGTTACGAATATGAATTCTGGAAATGGAAGTTTGGATTGACAAAATCATTCCTTGCTACACCTTATAGGAGTGGTATTAGTGCGCGATGGTAGAATCAGAGTTTTGAATTGTCAGCCATGTTTTACAACATGTCTTCGAGTCTAGCCATGTGGTAAATTGATGCAGACGAAAAAACATGATGTAAAATTGTAAATTAGGTGGCAAATTGCGTAACGTGTAAAAATAAGATTTTTAATTATTTGTTGGGTGATATGTTTTGTCAATATTTAATTATCTTAAATAACTTTAAGTCTCATTTTAAACGACTAATAAACAATTTCAAATTTATATTCAAATTAACTTTTTATATTTTAGTATTAACTTAATGTATGAAATTCTTTTTGACAGATGATTTCTTTTGTAGTAATTTATAAATAACGGTTATAATTGTATGAAATTATCCTCACTACACGATTGATTAAGGGTTCACCTGCTAGCTAGGAAATGAAGACTAGCTAGCTTCATACGTCCAGAACATGGTTGGACGTAGCTGAGATGATAGTAACCAACTAGTATAATGGTAAGAAAGGAAGGTATAAAGTGAATGATATATCTGTGATCTGAAAGAATACAAAGGCCAGATTTGGTTAAGATTGGATTAGAATTCCGAAGAAAGTGGAGCACCTAGAGAGCAAGCAGGCAGGCAGAATAGGTCCTGGTGGAAGAACCATCCATTTTTATTCAGGCTACACAAAATGCGGTCGCTTCTTTTCTCCTACACTTCTCTTTTTCTCTCTTCTCTTCTCTATTTATCCTTTATTCATCACTCACCCTTACAACCAAAAGAATCGGAAATATTTCAGTGTTAAGCAGTTCTCTCTAGGTTCTTTTGTTGTTTTCCGTCTTTTCCTTTCCCTTTCTCTCCAGATCTTTACCTATATCTGGAGATGAGCGGGTAAATGTAAAAAAAGAAAAAGAAGTTCGCTCCGGTTGCTTCGTTTTTTCATTACTTCTGGCTCTTCCATCGGTATGCTTCTGCATGTCGTTTGAGTTACATCGAAAAATAATACTGCAATCGGCTTTTTACATGTAATTTTTTCCCCTCTTATTTGCAGATTTAGCAATAATTCTGGACTTCTTTTGCCAAAGCATGTAAAGTCCGTTCACTTGTCATTCATTTTTTATAGTTGGCGTCACCACTTGTACGTACCCTCTTCGAAATAATGAAATAGTTATAGAGCTTTTATCTTTTTAATTTAATTTTTGTTCTGAACTCACTCTGTTTCACTTTTAACTCCAGATTTAGAAATAATACTGGACTTATGGCTGGATAGTGTAAATCTACGATCCTTCTCTCCGGTTTTGTTCTTGGTAGCTAGCGTTAACATTGGTATGTAACATCTGCAAAAGCAATTCTTGTCCATGGAAACATAGTTGAATCTTTTTTAACTACTTTGTTTCCCTCTTAATTCCAGATTTAGCAAATACCTAGAGTTATTGCAGGATGATAGAAAGCTAGGTTTCTCTGATTAGTTCGCTCTCGCTAGCAGGTACTGCCATCGGTACGTAGCCTATCTTCTTACACAAAGCATAAGCAAAAATCATTTCTTGTTGATAACTAATCAGAGAAACCTAGATTGAATCGTGATCAGTTCTATGCTAACTTGATCTGAATCATGAAGATCTGTTGATAATAGCAATACCTAGAGATATGTGATACTATATCTGAATCATGAAGATCTGTTGATAACTTGATCAGTTCTATGCTATTGAATTTATAAGTTTTAACATCAGATACAAATAACCAGAAACTTTATCCCAGTTGTGGATCTTGTTGCTTACATTAGTACTGTCTTCTAACAGGGCTGGCTTGTGCTCAAAGAATGGGTAGCCAGGTAGAATTAACGAACCATAAGCACCAAGTACTCTCTGGAAAAAGCTCGCCAGTTTCGCCCTTCTCCTTCCCCAACATACCCATGGCCTACTCCTCCGGTTCCTCACCAGCAGATTCAAAACAAAATCTCAAATTCTCTGATAGCCTAAGTTACCATCAACGTTGCTCTTCAGAGAGCTTTCTCCAAGAAGAGCAGCCGTCTTGGCTTGATGAGCTCCTGAATGATTCTGATACGGCTATTTTCCACAGAGGCCATCATCGCCGCTCTGCAAGTGATACTAATGCATATTTAGGCAATGTGACCGATACATTAGCTTTAAGTGAGGGATCCAACTATGGTGAACTTTGTTTTGGAGCAAACTCTCAAATCAAAATGAACTTTGTAGATGTAGAGAGCATTGCTATTGGGAAAGCATTGCCTTTGGACAAGAAAATTTATGAGGTTTGTGAACCTGCACGTTAAAACAGATCAAGTTGCTGACTGGTCGACTACTAACAATTTGTCTGTCTATGATTTGTAGGAGCTGGAAGAAGGGAATAAGAGAAGGCAGGAAACTAATCCCAATGAGGGCTCTGCTGATAAATCTGGTGGTTCTCAGGCTAAGCCTTATGCACCTAAGACAGAAGCCAAACACTCGAAGCAGTATGATTCTTTTCACTCCATTGCCTTATGATCTCTTTTCAAATAAAGATCCAACTGTTCCAATAAGTGACAGAACAGAAGTAACGAAAACTGTTAAATCAGTACATCTTTAAATTATAGCCTGAATCTAATCTGTCCCTGGTGATTTGTAGGCACAACGCTCATAAGTCACGAGTGAGGAAACTTCAATACATAGCTCATCTTGAAAGGACTGTGAACAATTTACAGGTACATGGTGTTCGTTTAATCCATTCACACCACCAATAAGGCCTCATGCTGTCATGTTTGTGTTGCAATACACAAAGTTTCACATCCCTTTTCAATGTTTCGTGTAACAGGCAGAAGGAGTTGAAATTACAGCTGGAATTGAGTTTCTTGAACAGCAGAACATGATCTTGGTCATGGAAAACCGAGCGCTGAGGCAACGCCTCGAGAGCATCACTCAGGAGCAGCTCATCAAACACTGTAATACTGATAACAATCTCACTCGCCATTTTGTGTGTCCTAAATTATAGTCCACTTTGTACTTTTATCTCCTGATTATTGTGAAAAATGTGAACTAGCCTTAAGTGGAACAAAAGAACGAAGCAACATGTCGTTTTGTTAACATTGTCAGTATCCTGTCTATTAACAAGATTGTTGTTCTAAGCACTAATAGTGTTCTGTTCACATTTTTGAAGGGGAACAAGAGATGCTTGAACGAGAACTCGGAAGGCTGCAGGCAATGTATCACCAGCAGAAGCAACAACAGTATCAGCCACACTATCAGCATCCCAAACAACACCGCAGAAACAAGAGCAGAGATCACACTGATCAGACCAATAACAGTTCCAGCAGAAGTTCACCAAATGGTTCGGTGATCAATCAATAACGAAATCTACCCTTACACCACATTCATCAGAGATACTGGGATTTTCCTCTCCACGAGCTTATACATTTGTATTACTGCGCGATCTTTATTTTCTCTACCTACCCAAGTTAATTAGGATAAAATGCTCATCTGTTGGTTCATCTGTTCCAACAATACCTTTCGCGTATGCGTAACTGGCCCTCTTCATTAGACGTCGAATTAGTGCAGTAGGAGATTGTGAAATGTAGAAGAGATTTTGCCGATTCTTTGATGTGGTTTGTTCTAATACAACAGCATGATATACTAGTACTCCTATATGGACTAATGTTTCAATTTCTTATATATAATCACTATAAGCTATAATCAGCACAAGTTCTTGTTATAAGGACATATTGATTACCATTTCTATGATTTTTCAATCTTCACAGTGTCATTAGATTTTTAATTATCCATCGATCAGTATATCATGCCACAAAAAGTGCACTCAAATGAATCACACAGTGCATCAAGAGACTAATTAAATTACTACTACTATTTATTCAGTCAAATGAATCACACTAAATCAAGAGACTAAGGGCTCATACAAACCTTTGAATGGACATTTCTCAATTCAAATCACTTCTCAATCAGCTCCTAAGTTACTATTCATTTTCCACTCTAGACAGGTTTGAACTTTCTTCAAGTAACTACTTCCATTTCTTGTGAAAATTGTGGAGTTCTTTCTATTGCTAGCTATCTAGGTGTCTGTCTGTTAATTCTCCTGATTATTATAAATGTCAATGTTTTCTTTTGTTAGTCCCGGTTCTCTTCAACTGAAATTTACTGAACTGAATAAAACTGAAATGAAATAGTTTTTAGTTGAATAGAACGTATTCTTAGTCATTTGTGAAACGGCGTAATTTTTGTTGGGAAGAATTTGAAACGTTTTGAATAGGGTGAGGTAATTAAGGGAAAGTAGACTAAAACTGGGCGATACTACGATACAAGTGTTGATAGGTGATAAGAACAGGAAGCAACAGAGATGTTTCCATGAACCAAATTCATTAATCCATTATATTACATTGGAGGAATTTTCTTGGCACTATACGATGATCGATCAATGTTACGTCTAGTATTTTACAATTCTTGTAGGCCAGGTAGGTTTGAGACAGAAGAAATTATATAACCACTTATATTCTGGATTTAGTGAGACTTTGAATCAGAGAAACATTTGTTCCTACATTTGCCCATGTTACCATTGCCAGGTCAATATTCACCTAATTTTCAGCTTTTAAAATGTACTCTTTCATGGAAAATTGGATTATGGATGTTAGTCTTTTGTTATCTTGAACATAACTGAATATAATCGAACTGAATTAAACAGAATTAAAGTGAGTTAAACTAAATTAATAAATTCAAAATAATTGAAATTAATGAGCTTTTAAATAAATTAGAAAAAGACTAGGTAAATGTGATCCATTAAATGGTATGAACCATGCCAAAAAGTTTGAGATCAATTTAAAAATAACCGTCATTTTCTGTATAGCGATAATCGGACCTTAATTCAGTAGTAGTAATACTCATATGGAAGACCTAGTGAAAATATTAATATATAGCTATGATTACTTTGGATTGAAATGAATTTAATTTGGAAAGATCTATACATTTTCTCAAATTTATTATAATATTCATGGTCATGGTAAAATATAATTTCACGTGTAAATGAACATGTGTGTATTTCATATTAAATAGTACTATGAAATAGTATTATTTGGTTCTACTTTTCAAATTCAACCTAGAATTGAGACCTCATGTTTGTAAGACCCTTCCTCAAGCCCGTCAAATGGTGTGAAGTGTACAACTTACAAGGAATTAGTCGTTGAGATTAATTTGGAAGTATTTATTTTCATCACCTCCAATATTCTTGCAGCATCTAGAATTCCACATAACATAGATAATTAAGCTAGCCAGTAGCAACTAATATCCCATAAAATAACGTCGCTTTTTAATTTACACAAAGTCCCTAATGAGACGGTTTTCTGATAATTTATTCAAAGACAAATTTAATTCATCTTTAGACCATTTATCTGGACAATGCATTTCATGAGACTTACTCTTTAGTGATAATTGTATTTTATTTTTATTTAATGTAATAACTTAAGTTATTGTACTATTAAACTGTAGATTTAATCAATAGGTAGAGCGACTTATGTGATTATAAATTCTTTACAGTTAATTTCTATTTTAAAAGCAATTTTTCATTAGTCTTATAAATAACAATCGAACAGTTTCAAGGATGATCAAGCAACAACCGAACCTGGATAAATGATGCATATAACACTAAAGAAAAAAAATCAACAAATAAAGGCTGAGCAAGTATACTCCTATATTTTACTAGTGCTGGTGAAAAAACAGTATTTAGTTTCTTTCTCCCAATATTCAAGACTAAATTCTAACTTTGATTCAATGCAGTTGAATTGAAAATCTTTTACAAAGCTTGTTTTCAAGTACAAGTACTAGAAGATGAGAAGTTGAAACATGACGAGATTTGAAATAAAACGAGTCCAAAAGGACATAGGCCATGAGTATAAATAGTCTCCACTCTTTGGATATATAATAAAATAACAAGTCCTTTCAATTTATTTTATTGACTTTCTCTTTTTTTTCCTTCTCCTTCTCATCTTTATTGACCGATTGACAATATATTCATTAAAACACACTTCTCAACCATAATTTTGCCGAATATATATATA
>JAYMSP010004838.1:0-15165 GCA_036897095.1 Plantago elongata
CAAATGCACATAAACTCAACTTTTAAGAAGAAGGTAGAAAGAAAATAAAAATATAAAATAACCTTTCTCTCCATACAAGCTTTTCACAAGTTTACAAACCTTATTACCTGCCTTGTTGTAACCAAGTGGTGGAGTCATATATACTTCTTCATCAAGATTTCCATGCAAGATTTCCATGCAAGAAAGCTGTATTAACATCTAACTGGTGTAAGTGCCATCCTTTGACTGCATCAATAGCTAAAATACATCTGACTGTTGTGAGTTTAACAACTGGAGAAAAAGTTTCAAAATAGTTTAAACCATTCTCTTGTGTGTAACCTTTAGCCACAAGTCTAGCTTTATACCTTTCAATGGTACCATCTGCCATTATGCTCAACACTCAGAACAATATTGAGCTTTATGTCTTTATCTATATATAATCATCAGTTCTCCTTGTAGTTTTAATTAGTACTGATTGATACGTGTTTGAATAATACATGCATCAAAGCTCACTGTATGAGATAAACATATCTGAAAGTGACATCAGGAAAAAGACGAGAGTACGTGCCAGAAATACCGAATAATAAACATGGTTCTGATGTCATGTGATTGTTGATTGTCTAAATGTATATCAATGTCATACATGAGGAGATCTAACAAGTTTTCACTATGCTCAGAATCCACACTGATCTAAGAGTTCTGGTTTTTCTACTTAACAGCTACAAATTAGCATTGTTCTCAATTCTTGCATCTTTCAATCCTTACAAACTAGCAAATAGATTGATTATTGGTCTTAAGCTTGCGAACAAAAACTGTTCGGCTCCGCTATACTAACTGCTGATGTTTTTGACTGTTCGAATTTGCTTGAGGTCAAAATTTGCTTGAGAAACATTTCCGCTGCCAGGATTTGAACCCGGAATAGCTTGTTCAATTAATTTGGGTATTGGCCAATGCTACAGTGGATTCACTTTTCGAGTTTGTGCGAACTAATACTTTGATAAATAAATATCCGGACATATAACTTCATAAAATTTTTGAATGAGATCTGAAAAGATTATTGTTACAACATAAACAGTAAAAGGTTCTACGTGAACATCCGTATAATACAAAGTACACATTGAAATATAATTAAATTAATAATGAATATTTTATATTAAAACGATGCCACCCTTGAAGCTTAACGAAGCTCCGGACCATTGAAGATCAAATATATTCCACCATCGAAGCTCTGTCATGCTTCATTGAAACCTCCAAGCTTCCATATTGATAAAATAAATTCATATTCCATGTTGATAAAATAAATTAATATTGAAAAATAAGAGTATATAGAAATAAATTTTTTATTATCGAATTACGAAGTTTATTATATTTTTATATAATGTACAAACGTTATACACTTGTTATGTATGAAGTAGTATGCACAATTAGTCTAGCGCTAAAGTGATAAATATTCGTAAAATCTGTGTTTTACAATTCGATCGGATAGTCCTAAAATAATAAATGTTCATAAAATCTGTGTTTTAAAATTCGAATCGGGTTGTCCTCAAATTGATAAATGTTCGTAAAATATTTGTTTTACAAATTTGGATCGGCCGGACCGCCCAACCGGTAGGTAAAGGAAATAAAAGCCCTAGACTAACTACACAGCGTGATAGCCGCTATTTAATCTTCTGGCAATTCTTGTTCAGTTTCTTCTTGCTGCAATCTCCATTGCAATTGATTGCTTCACAGGTATGATATCGAACTGCAATTTTTTCTTCTTCTTTACTGCATTAGTTACTCAAGCTCAAGCTTTTTTTCTCATGTGATTTGTAGCAATATTTGCCAGGTTACTGAGTGTTACAAGAATGTTAATAGAGTCGAATTTATGTTCTATTTATGTTAATGTAGTCGAATTTCATCTCCATGTTCTATTCTTCCTTTTGCTTTATAGTTCACATGCTCTCTTATTCGAGTTAATGGAGTCGAATTTATGTTTTTCTTGTTGAAACGACAAATGTGACTCGGCCAATTGGTTGGTTGGGGGGAGGAAAGCGTACTACCAACTGAGATGCGCTTCGTTGTCATAACAACATTCAAGCACTGAACCAACTAGCTAGAGCAGTTAGAGAGTCAAATTTATGTTACTGTATCAATTTGGGATTCAAGTAATTATCCCTAGTTCCAGTATTTCTGTAACACCATCGATTCAGCTCAGTTAAGCTGCTCTGAGACTTCCTAGTTCCTTCAACAAATGCATCAATATACGCGGAATTTCTAGTGATGCAAATTTTGCTTCTGGTTTCAATATGAATCGTCTAGTTGTTATGGTTAATGTTAATTAATGGTGAAATTTGTTATCTTGCTTGGTATATGATTGTTTTTGTAAGTAAGTATTATGTCTTCAGGTACTGTTTTAGAACAATGGAGCACGGGACGTTGCAGGATCCATCACAAGCGACGTTTTCGTTGACGGAGGAAGATCATACCCTGGCCAATTCGCTGAAGTTGGTTCTTAATCGAGAGTAAGTGAGCTCCTAATTGCTGTTGTATGTCTATTTTTTAACTGGAAAGTTAGATTCACCATAGCTCTTGGTTTCGACTTTCGAGCAGCTGTGTGTTAGTATCTTGTTTGGGGAAATTGTACAGTTGGGTGATTTATAGGATATTTAAAACATTGGGTTTCAGGGTGAAGCTTGGGGGTTTGGTTTACAGGTTTAGCGAACGATATAGCTCGAAATAGATTATGTTTCTAGCCTGTTTTTTCGTGTATTGGAAATATGATTTCGGTTCATTGATTATGGGGCTAGTGTTCTCTGTTTCTACTGACATATGGAGGTAGTGGAGTTTTTAATTGGTGATTTTTGTCTTGCAGTCCAAGAGTAGATTTTTGTGGCTATAGCATTCCACACCCTTCAGATGCTCGGGTTAACATAAGAGTTCAGACAACTGGTAAAGTTTGTCCTTGCATTTTGTATAGAGTATACATATGATTATGTTGCATTTGATTGCATAGCTTAATATGAATTTGCTGCCATCCTCCTTTTTTGGATACAATTGCTTCTTTGACCAGCTTTGCATTTACTCCATCCGTCCCAATTATTTCTTTACCTTTGCGTTCTGCAGTCTTTTAGGAGTGTAAAATGTAAATTAAATAATGCCTTTGAGACTTGAGTGGTGGGATGCAGAGTAAATTACATTAGCAAGGAAAACTATCCAGAAATGAATGAGATGGATTAAAAAAGAAGATGTAATGAAATGAATGGGGATGGAGAGGAGATTGTTTTCTTGGTACGGTTGTATATTAAGATATATGATAGCCTGATAGCCATATACTTTGCTTGATAGAGGATTCTTTAAGTGATTAATAAAAGACTAGCAGCTTGTTCTTATTGTAGCAGACTACAGGTAAAGTTTCTGGTACTTTTTCCTTGGTAATACCAAGTTGGTATAGTTGAGTTTAAGTTTCTAAGAGCCATTCTGTAGTTTAATCAGATGTTGCGGTTGTCCTCAATTCTCGAATCTGATACGTATCTCCTTTGTCTACTTTGCTTTTATCCATCATTGTACATGTGTATAATCATTCATGGTAGCCATGTCACATGCTTAGTAGAGGACTTTGAAGTGATTGATTTGTAATATGAATTGTAGCCCGTTGTGTGAGTAGCAGACTTGTTATCTTCTGTACTCTGCTGAGTCATGATTTGCTATAAGAGTTTATGCAACCGTACTGTTTGCTCAGTGTTAAAGTATATTCTGTGCCTGTCCTCATTTGCACGCAGCTTTTTGTGCTTAATTTTCTGTTTATCACTTAGTTATAGGCTTCTGTTGTAAATTTGTAAGTTTTTTTAATGATAAATTGTGGACATGAGTTCTCCATTTTGTTTTGGTTTAGCTTTCATTAGATTGTTGTACATCACAATAAATGGCCATGCTGTTATGTCTACAGGTGAGCCTGCACGCGAGGTATTGAAGGATTCATGTCAGAATCTAATGCTAATTTGCCAGCATGTTAGAGGCACCTTCGATGAGGCTGTTCTCGAGTTCAAGAATAAGAAAAGCCTTGATTCGATGGTGCTTGATGATTAGTGATTCGTGCAATCTCTTTGAATCACATGTACTCGTACAAACTGAAACCAAAAAATATGGTATCTTGATAGATGAATTTGATCCTCTCCCGAGAGATCTCACCTCTTGGGGACTCAATTGATCCCCTATCTTAACACTACTATGTAGTTCATTAATGTTATTTTTTTAAACTTACCTCATACAGTGTTAACCTAAACCATAAAGTTTCAATTCATAGACTTGTCTATAAACTATTTGAACAATTACTCTTGCAATTGGGATCCTCATTCACCTGTAGAGTTGTTGTATGAGTTGAGTCTTAACAATGTCTTTACTTATTGAGGCTTGAGTTGGGCTGGCACGATAAGATCAATGAGCAGAATTTGAGGTTCATTTTGTGTTTATTATCCCTATTCTTTTTAAAGGTTTATATTTTAACTTTTTTTTTTTTAAATGTTAACATTACTCTTAAGAACTCACTATATTCAATATTAATATTTTATCTGTAACGATCCAACTGCTAATCGGTTGAGCTCCCACTCGTTGAGCCAGTGTAGTTATTCATGGACAGCTTTCAAGTTGATATGTTTGGCGAATTCTCCTATGTGAATTTCTTTTACCTTCGCGAATTCTTCTATGTGAATTTCTGAAAATAAAGGTGTACATTATTGTTAATTATTGATATGATTAACGTTCTCAATCTATTTAAACTCTATGAATTTAACTTGAAATATGGGGTGTTACATTATCAATCTTACTTCTCTATTCTATTTCTTGCTTTCTAGCCTCTAGTTATTATTTCATATTATATATCCTAAAATTCACACAAAATTAAAATATAAACCTTATAAAAGAACGAAGTGGGTATTATTTTTCGTAGATTTAGATTTTGTATACTCATCAATTTCAATATGTTTGATTGATAGAGTGTGTTATTTTTTCAAGCTCATTCGAATTTACTCCAACTCGAGTTCTTTTTTCTATTCAGTTTTATTTAATTTTATTAGCTTAACTAGTTTAATATCATTATTCACTTGTCCATCTCTCTCCCAATTTGATGCCAATAATTTCTTCATATGGACGTCAATTGTCACATTCCTCACGAAATTCGTACGAATACAAGTTGAGTTCATGCATCCTTACACAAATCTAGCAATACATACATTTTGTTAAAATGACTGACCTGGCACTTAAGTAAAATAAAAAATGATACACCAATCGATGATTACGGAGCTGATAGCCAACATATTATTTTAATATATAACTCTTAATTTATTTAAAAAAATTAAAATATTTATTCCCCTTATTCACTCGAAATGATCATTATAAGCAATTCAGAACAAATCATTTATATGAAGCTAAGTACCGTGTCAACTAGAAAATACAATCGCTCTTCCATAGGAATCAAATTGATGAACTCTAAAATTTCAATCCGGATCTTCTATCCCACTTTTCATGTCTTAATTAGTGTCCCACTCTCTAAAACATGACACATATCACTCTAATTATAATTTAATTATACATGATGATTTAATCATGATAAAAAAAGTCATCAACTAAATTGTATATCTCTCAACCCTACTTATATTAGAAAATTCTTACTCAATTGCTTCCTCCACGTTATTTTACTTGGCGCCACAAAATCTTAGGAGATACGTGTATTAATTAGAGGTCGTAGAGACGGATTAATATTCTTAATTATATGTTTACTGTTTTAAACAATATCAATAATATTTATGAATGAAGATTTTTTTTCATGTATTTTTATATCACCGATGTTTTTAGTAAAATCTTTATTTTTTTATTATAAATGCAATGTGTGCCCGTCTCTTTTAGTATTTTTATAAAACTGTCACTCAGAAGATTTACTATTTTTAATATTTATCCCTTTGTTAGAAATATGTAAGCATCTTTTGAGTTATACCAGAGAACACATTCTTATCTAATAGGAGAGACTACTATAATTCCAAGCATACCTACGTTAGGAGCTTATTTAATTATGATAATCATGCCGTAGTGAGTGATTTTATCAGGAGCTTCTTAGATTTACTTAGGCCTAATTTACTTGGAGAAAGAGAAAGTCTTAACCCGTACAAAGAGAATTCATGAAGACATTAATTATTTCTTTTATTTAACTATAACTAATTTATATATAATTTATGAGAATGAGACACTAATTTAGACATAGAATATGGGATAGAATATCTGACCTTTCTAACCGAACTAAATAATTATGTTTTGGAGTTTGAGGATGTGAAAAATGATCAGATAAGGTATAACGCTTATGTGGAAATGTTTGCTCGCAAGGAATATACATTATGAATGCGTTGGTGATACCTATAGTTTTACCTGAATAATGTGAAATTAGCAATTAAGATGACCAATCAAGTTACTCCAAAATAATTTGTACGTTATCATCCACTCTATATCAAGTTACATATCATTGTCAAGTTTCCAGCCTATACAAATGTAACATCATGCTTAATAAAACATATGTACTGAAGACTTGTATTACCTGCATTTGATTACGGCAATATGGTACTGTCGGTGTTAATTGATTCATCAAGCATGCGTTATAATTGTCCTTCTTATAAAATGTTGAACAGGTTAAAGAAAAAGGAAGAAGAATTAGAGAAGGATAGAATAATCACATAAGATGTAACTTAATAACAAATCACACATAACAGTGACACTGGTAATAGAAAAATAGCTACATGTATTCGTATCATCACCTTTCAAGAACATTCTCGAAACCGATTAAGCAATTTAATATTAATTAAGATATTAAAGTACAAAACTTTAACTATCAGCAAGTGCATTATGCATTTTACTTATTACGAGAATTAGGATTAATCAGCGGATTTATAGTGATGACAGTGATTAATTACAACTATTATCTTAATGGGATTAAACTAAAGTAGTATAACTTATCGTATGTACGTGGCCTGACCGTTAAAATGTTGACTCGTGTCTTATTGTACAGTTCAATAACTTGTTGACGAGTCGGATTCTGATTCGTCAACTTTGTAGAAAAGAAAAGACAGGCAAGACCAAGACAACGTGGCCGCAACTAACCGCAACTAACCACCACTTACAAGTCTTAAATATTCATGTTCTCTTACTCGGACCATTTCAATTATTTCATGTCCAAATTGCGACCTCACCCCACCTCTATTCCAATTACAAATTTAAGTCTACAAGTGATTTTTTTTAATTATTTACCGTACATGTAAAAATGCAAAATTATAAAGTTGGATGAGACTTTGTGTCAAATATTGCGTGACTGTTTTTTAAAGGTACCGTAGATAGAAGCATTATATTAGTATAGTATTTGCTAAATTTTAATAAAATAGAAAGCCTCTTATGTAAATAATACTACTTCCGTCTTAAATTGGAAGTACTGCGAAACCGAACACAAGTTTTAAAAAAATATAATAAAGTGGAAAAGAAAGTAATAAAGTATGAATGTGATTAAATAAATTATAAATAATAGTAAATAAGGTATAAGAGATAATTTTTTATTTAACGAAATGTAATTTTTAATTTAAAACAATTAAAAATAAAATACGGAAATTTTCATTTATGACTGAGTGAGGGAGTAATCCAGTGTATTGGTAACCTTACCCTTGACAGCTCACATATGCCGCTTTTTTATCATGCTTTTGATCGCTTCCACTTTTTTCTTTCTTTGTGCAATTTTTGTTTACTTATGCTTACCTTCTTACGGTTCACTTTTCTTCGCGTGTATTCTAGTTCATTCTCACCCATTAGTAGGTGAGGAATGGGTGTCAAGAAACAATTGCCTTATTTCCATTTACCAGAGCAACCTGTTCTAGTGGACTAAGATAGTTAACCAATATAGAAAATATCAAGTTTGGTATGAAACTTAAAGTGCCACTCACGTTCACTGTATTGGAAAATACTACAATGTATAATGGTATTCTTTATCCCAACTCACCCATAAAGACTTTTAAACTCCCATTCGTTCATGATCCTTACAAGGTAATTATGTATAAATAACTTTTAAGTATCTTAATCATCCTAAATTTATATAATTTATAATTTTTTTTGTCCCACCTAATTTCACATATCACTATTAAAACAAACTACTTCATAAAATGAAATTAACTCTTTAAATTACGTATTTTATCAATAAAATTATATTTTTCTCACATTTACCACTAATTTAACTTTTAACTTGAAAATTTACACGTCATTTCTAATATAATTTCTTTTGAAGTCGTGTGCTTCTTTATTCACTTCATTTGTTTACTTATTTCTCACTTAAGATATATTATAGATTAATTTATTTATTTTTTAAAATATTCCTTATTAATATATGTACTGTTTCAATCAATTTAAATCCTCTCCACAACCCAAAAAGTAACATATTATTTTAATATATAACTCTTATTTTATTTTAAAAAATTAAAATATTTATTCCCCCTTATTCATATTTTATGCATATACTAAACCTTATTAACGTAAACTACGGATATGTGATTGATATGCAATGATGATGGCAAATGACATCCATACGATGCCGTTTGCCAGCTGTCTCGTCTCGTCTCCAGTCTGTACCCTTTCGGTCAGCCTACCCGTACAACCTTGCAGCTGCCCGAGACTCCCTCTTCATTCTCTATAAAATCGTCACTCCCTCTCTCTACTCTATTACAAGCTAACTGCCATTCACTCAAATTCTCTCTCTTTCTCTAAAAAATCACCAAAATCAAATTCTCTGCAAGTGCAATGGCAGTGTCTCAGACCAAAGCTCTTCTCTCAACAATGGCGATGGTGGCCGTATTCGCCACTCTCATCGGAAGCTCCGCCGCACAAATGGCCCCTGCTCCAGCTCCGGTTTCCTCCGCCGGAGTGGTGTCGCCGTCGTTCCTTGCCGGTTGCGCCGTCGCAGTTGCCTCGTTCGTGTTCGGATCTGCTCTCAGGATCTGAGTTTGCTATCATTTATATGATTATATAATTTATGATTATTATTGTTATCGTTGGAGTTTGTTGTGTATAGAAGGAAGATGGTGGATTGTAGATCTGTTTCCTCATGTTTCATTATCATTCGATTTCTGTTCTGCTTCTAGTTTGTATTAGCCTCGGATTATTATTAATTATTATTATTATGCGGATTTATTATTTTATCAAAGTGTTGCTTTTGCTTTTCTGCATTTGTCTTTTGCGTTAATTCAGTGATTTAGTTAGCTTAGTGAGTAATTAACCGTGTTTGGGCCAAAAGATTTCTCCACCATACACAATGATATCCAAATATTCAAATTCAGTTACTGTACATGCGCCTTGATACTAACATTTGCTACCCAAACCAAATTCACAATTCAATATCAAATACAATTCTATACGAATTACTACAAATTAAAGTTGATTTTTTAGGTGAATTTATGTGTTGTGTTTCTCCAAACAAGATCGATAAGATTACGAGTGAAATTATGATTGTGAGTAGAAGGTATAAAATTTGAAATGAAGTTAGAAGTGGTAAGGGGGAGCACATGGGTTCATTTTTTGGTGGATTTTTTGGTTGAGTTATAAGTTGGTTTAGACGATAAGATGGTTTTGAATATAGAAAATAATTTTATTTTTTATCTTTAAATAAATATTGGTAGGTTTAAATTCTGGAATATATGCGAAAGTGGTAAAATTCCAACAAAATGTCCTTCCGAGAATTAAATGACGGATCAGTTTCGAATTATGTGATTTTGAACAAGATGCCAATTCAATGGCTAAAATGATACAGAGCACGAAGAATCTTAAACTTAAGCTAGCAGGAGAAGACAGAAAAGGAAAAAGTATAAAGGTGGAAGGTTAAAAGTCGGTTTCAAAAGAGTGATGAGCAAGTTTAATGGCCATCCTGTCTTAAATGTTGGCACTTGTTGAAGAGTCTTGTGACTATTCAATGGAAAGTCAGTGGTATGAGATAATTTCTTCCTTTCTTAGGAGCCGGTCGGTAGAAAATCAGTTATTAACAACTTCATTAATTCATTTTTACTCAAAATTAAATAATTCTATCAATTTTAACATTTTATACTCTTGTGTTTGATACATTTTTAATGGTGGACTAATTAATCTAGCTAAATTATGGCTTTAAAATATGTACAGGCTAACACCAGCCCAATAACTGATCTTAGTTAAATTCATATTTTGTGGCTTAATTCCACATAGTAAAATGTGGTTCAAGTATTCGTCGTGCTCCAAATTAATCTACCGGACAACATTAACAATTCTGACACGTTAACACGTCATTAAACGTGTTGTTGTAAAGTCCGAAAACACCTAAAACTCGACTTACATGGCTATCAAACGACTCCTTAAAGCTACCCATCACATCTAGCCATCACAAATACAATGTAATAGTAATGGACTTTTTCTCAACTTTGGACTAAGTTTGCCAAACTTTTTTTCCATCTAACAGTGTGCTTTTTTCTTTTACGTGATTCAATAGTCGATATCATCAATAAATAAAAATGTACATGAAAATGGTCATTTCATTTAAACATTTAACTTGTATTTCAAATTCGAAACTATACCTGATGTCTAATACCGCGACGCTATAGACTTATGATTCATATCAATTAAAATTCATTATGAATTTTGATGTGTTACGCCGTTATATTGGTCTCTCTTTATACTTAAAAATCAAAACAACCTTTGAAAAATAATTTAAAAAATAATTATCTTTTTTAATGATAAAATAACAATTACTTATTCAATAACCTTATTTTTCGACTTGCGAAGAAAATAAGTTCTCAAAAAAGTTAACACCCGACCTCCCTCAATATCAGTGTGAAGACCTTAATACTGATTGATATTCTAACCGTTGTGGTTTCTCATAAAACGTCATTTAGGTGACATGATAACCACAATTAATATACGAAAGTAGGTTATTTTACGTGTACTTTGTTCGCATACAAGGATAAATACTTGTTTCTCATTGCTTCAAAAAAAAAAAATACTCAACTCTAGAATTCTTATAAATATTTTTCGTAAATAAAGTCGCACCTCACTCTTTTAAACTCCATTGAAATTTTAGGAACATTACAATCAAACTTCATATGTTGTACATATTCATGAGTAAGTTTATGATTATATCCACATCTATACATAATTTTCATATTTAATATAAAAATTACTATTTATCGAATTAAAATATTCATAAATATCAGTTAAATACAAATCATGGAATCTTTAATCAAAAGAAAATTGCAATAGGATATTACTCAGCTTAGTACCTTCCTTAAGAATAACTGCAAAGACTTGTCAACCAACATGTTGGGATGGTACATTTCTAACAGAAATATTTAACATAAGAAAGACTGACCAACATGTTTGAATGTTTGAACTTTGAACTGGACTGCTTGATCACCAACGTATTACAGAGTCCCATAATTATAAACATTTACAAGTGATTATCTCTCATATAAATCAATTAAAACATCACACGATGGTTGTAACGTAATATGTAATGTTTAATTTGATACCTCCGTAAAACAGTGATTCACTCCTTCAAAATTACAAAGGAAGGGAGTATGCAATTTCTTGTATCGTGAAATGTGATAAAAAATGTAAAATAACTATATATAGTAATTAAAAATGAAATAAAGTAGGGCACTTTGAGTTTTTAGTATAAACTCCATTTGAGCATAAACTCTGCAATTTGATTTTCTCGATCAATTATTTTGAACTTTAAAGTTCAAATTAATATTAAATTATAAATGTAAAATGGTTAATAAAATTATAATAAAAATGTAGAGAAATTGAAAGTAGAAAATGGGAAGTGGGTAATATCTCAGTATGGAGTATGGACTATGGGGCAAGCAAAGGGTGGATGTACGTGTGGGCTTGGTTTGGGCTCAAGCCCACCTTAAAAATGCGAAACTGATTATTTTGTGTGCGTAATTTAGAGGGCAAGAATGAACGGAACCATAGTAATTTACTACTTTTCTCATTTATGGATGGTTCTGATATCACTTGTGGCAGAGCAGCAAGCTAGAGTTGAACTTCAAGTGCATCTGTTGTACTATTAGTCTATTACTAACCATCAATTTGTAATTGATTCTTATTCCTCAAGCCATGTATGTTACCAGTTAGGAAGTTTATAACGAACATTGGAAATAAAGCTTTTAATGTAACTGAAGAGTATTGCATGACAAGTTCAGATTTCTTTTCAAAGTGAAAGTTCACTAGAAAATGAGAACTGGGTTACTAGGGGCACTACACTATCCCATGTAAACTATATGTCCTCTACTGGTCTGTTCTAATAGAAACATTCTTTTTATTTTGTTGATCAATACATGAAGCCTGAAGGTGAGGAGCTGGAATCTGTTCGATCAAAATCATTCCAAAACTACTTGCAAGGTGTATGTTTCAACAGGCCAAAATCAAATGAAATTCTAATGACCAGGAAAGTAAGTCACACAGACAATGAGTTGCTTGATCATCAGTATGCTTAACAGATTTCTGCATGCATTTTTCAACCACATTTCATGGAGATCTTTGTCTTCTACCCAAGTATTTACTTCAAAAGCACACTTCATCTCACCATAAAGCAAGGCTGAACATCTTGAATCTTTGAAACAATGGTACTTATGATGAAATTTAAATGGATGGTTGCAATGTTAGTACAGATCTCTTTGACCACAAGTAGCGGCGAATTATTATCTAATCAGTCTGTGAAATTTGACAGCAGGAAGCCAAATCCTGGAAGCATTCATGCAATTAAGACCATCCAGGTATACTTGATTGCTCTGCAGTCTGCATACAGCCTCAACCACGTCCACTTATTTACGCTTAATTTTTTTTCAAACAAAATAAGTAGTGCAAATTCGACTACATTATAGTCTTATAGATTTGGCTTATTAAGATTTTGCATGTTTTTGTCTTTTAGAGTGAAGATGGAGATATTATCGACTGTATAGACATTTATAAGCAGCCGGCATTTGATCATCCTGCTTTAAGG
The DNA here is from genome assembly GCA_036897095.1 of Plantago elongata. Taxonomy (NCBI): domain Eukaryota; kingdom Viridiplantae; phylum Streptophyta; class Magnoliopsida; order Lamiales; family Plantaginaceae; genus Plantago; species Plantago elongata. Next base: position 13,001 of record JAYMSP010004838.1, read on the forward strand.
AATCACAAAATTCAGGTAGCTATGTAATGTATATCCTATGGAAGTCTTCAGTCTTTGGTGTTTGTAAGATTAAATTCTAATGGTTGGATGCAGCTGAAACCAAGTCATGATATAGAAAAGGATCCCACCGAACCAATTCTGAAAAGCAAGAAAACCTCTGCGACAGTCATTGAGGCGAAACAAGTATGGCAAAAGAGTGGTACTTGTCCAGAGGGGGCAATTCCCATCAGGAGGAATACTAAGAGTACTGGTAGGAAAGGGCATAAAATCAACAAATATGAAATGCGAAAGGTGAAAAATGTTAATTCTGATCAGGAACCTAATGAGCACGTAATGCTACTACGGCCTAACCACTCTGTAAGTACAGCAAATGCACATCATTAATCTTCCTTCAACATGATCTTTTTCACCTTTCAAGTTTGATAATAACTTCTATGCCGCATACACTCTGTAGTTAGCAATCTTGCATGCGGAGGGGTTCGCTTATTATGGTGTCCAAGCAGTGATGAAGGTGTTTAATCCCTCTGTTGAGCGTGATGATGAATACAGCAAGACCTTGGTGGGTCTAGAGAGTGGCTTCCGTACTGCATTTTCTTCCATCCAATCTGGATGGCTAGTAAGTAACCTATGCAATATCTTAGTAATTTTATCATATGATTATCACTGTTTTATTAGACGGCATATGAAATTGTAACATTGAACTCCAGGTGCATCCAAGTGTATATGGAGACAGACAGACTCGACTGTTTGTTTACTGGACGGTAAGTTACTAGAATGTTATCTGAGATAAACTGGATCTATATGACTATATTCTTTCTTAACTACACTGTTCTTGGGATTAATCAGTATGATGGTGGAAAAGAAACAGGCTGCTATGATCTTTTCTGTCCTGGTTTTGTTCAAACCAGCCATGAGATTGCCCTTGGTGCTGCACTTTATCCTATTCCGAATTCGTTGAAACTCCCAACTGTGATAACACTTCTGATACATTATGTGAGTACACTTCAAGCTTTTTCCTTCCATTTTGGTACATTTGCACAGCGATGTAGGGAGTGACCGAGTGTTAGCACAGCTCTTGTATTTTGTTGCTTATAAGCTAATGCTACTATTCTGCAAAATTTGCCAAACATGTCGTATATAAGCAGCAATCGTACATAAGTTCGTGCAAACACTTCCCACAATCCCACTGCATATTAATTTGCAATTGTTGGATTTACTAATTCCATGTCTCGGTGTCATAGGACCGGGACACAAAAAACTATTGGCTGCGATATGGAGACAACACAGAGATAGGATATTGGCCGGCCGATCTTTTTCCAGGGCATATGCATAACTTTGGCACAGCTCAGTGGGGTGGCGATGTTTATAGCTCAAGAGTAGGAGTTTCTCCTCATACCGCAACTCAGATGGGCAGTGGGCGGTGGCCAGACTACTTTTTCGGCATGTCAGGCCACATGTGGAATATCTGGATACTAGGAAACGAGTTTGTCCCCAGAATCCCAGAATTCCTTTATACGTACTTGGATGAGGAGTGGCCAAAGCAGTGTTACAAGATCAAAATGCTCCGTGATTATTCGCCAGATCCTGATCTCTACTATGGAGGACCTGGTAGAAGTGCCTTTTGCCCTTAGAACATGTAACAGTACATCAAATGTTATAATATAAATTGCTAAATTTTCCTAGTTTACTTGAATGAATTAAACTTCTCCAGTCTAGTAGGAATTTACATTGAGCAGTACTATGAACATGACAATCAATTGCAGCAATCAGTAATTCAGTATATTTGGTCCCGTTTCAAATACATATATGGCATATTGTCCCTTAGGTTACAATCATTTTCACGGCTATAAGATGAGATTACAGATCACTAAGACGAGCCCCAACGGGGCGCCATGGGTGTGGCGTGCGTGCCACGCCGTCTCATGGCAGCAGCCTACCACTTGTCTTTTCCTTTTCCTTTTTATTATTTTCTATTTTTTATATTTTGTGTAATTTTAAACGCGACTAACTCAAAAATTATAAATGTAAAAAATATATAAAAATTACAAACGGATTCCTTTCTTCGAGATCTACGAATAGAGACCACTATCGATTATTTTTGAATCATTCCATCTCGAACTCATTTTCTCTCTCAATTAAACTTAAAATTGTAAAACAACCTCTAA
>JAYMSP010004839.1:0-15162 GCA_036897095.1 Plantago elongata
GTTGGTTTGCTATACTGTTGCATTCATACGCATAGTCATGCATGCTTGATTATCCTCACTGAGTCCATGTGACTGACACTCTCTCCTTGTTTCAATAAATCCTACTTTCCCAGGTATAGAGCACGAAGTGAGGACTGGGTAGCTAGGCATACAGACTGACACTAGGACTGGGTATTCTGCTGCTGATCTGATTTGTAGTGGTGTGACTTGCGAGTTAGATATTATAGCTGGGCTTGTAATAAGTATTACTCTGAAATATTTAATGTATATGTATTTGGAATATTCGGCACAACCCTTGATGTCTGAATCAGATCCGGGGCGCTACAATTGCTATCTATGTCGATGACTTGAATATTATTGGAACTCTTGAAGAGTTAGCAAAGGCAGTCGAGTGTTTGAAAAATGAATTTGAAATGAAAGACCTCGGAAAAACAAAATACTGTTTGTGCCTACAAATCGAGCACTTGGCATATGTCACGCTTATCCATCAGTCCAATTATTTGGAAAGACTGTAGAAACGATTTAAAATGGATAAAGCTCATCCGATAAATACCCCCATGGTTGTAAGGTCTCTCGATTTGAAACGAGACCCATTCAGACCTCGTGAAGATGATGAAGAACTTCTTGGCCATGAAGTGCCATATCTTAGTGCTATCGATGCATTGATGTATCTTGCTAACAATACTCGACCTGATATAGCTTTTGGTGTTAATTTACTAGCAATGTATAGTTCTTCTCCAACTCGCAGACATTGGACTGGAGTTAAACAAGTACTTCGATACTTATGAGACACAATTGATATGGGCTTATATTATCCAAAATGTAGCAATTCAGAATTAATTGGATATGTCGATGAGGGATATTTATCTGATCCCCACAAAGTTCGATCTCAAACATGTTATCTGTTACATGTGGAGGCACATTGATTTCATGGCGTTCTGTTAAGCAAACTTTATCTGCTACTTCTTCTAACCATGCATAAATATTAGCAATTCATGAAGCAAAACGTGAGTGTGTTTAGTTAAGATCTTTAAATGGACATGTTCGAGAAACATGTGGCCTTACATCAAAGAAGGAAGTTCCAACTGTACTATATGAGGACAATGCAGCTTGCATAGCTCAACTGGAGGGAGGCTTCATCAAAGGTGATCGAACAAAACACATATCACCAAAGTTTTTCTTCACACATGATCTACAAAAGGAAGGCTCCATCCAAGTCCAACAAATCCGATCAACCGACAACTTGACGGCGTTGTTCACTAAATCACTTCCATCATCATCATTTGAGAAATTGGTTCGAAAGATTGGAATGCGACAACTCAAGGAAGTAATGTGATACTTTAATCAGGGGAGTTGGTTACACACTGCACTTTTTTTCTCTTGACTAAGTTTTTATCCCACTGAATTTTTTTTGACAAGGTTTTTAATGAGGCAGTATTTCTCGCGCATACCAACAATCACCAACTCATGTCCATCTGAGGGGGAGTATTAGAAATAAATGTATATGTTAGTGGATGATTAAGTAGTTTAATGGTTAGTGGAGTAATGAAATAGTTGAGTAGTGGGTGACTCTTCATATGCTCCTAGACCTTGAATTCACTTTACTCTTATATATTTTACACTATAGAATAAACTCTATTATTCTCTTCTCTTTTTTTATTAATAATAATAACTATATTCTTAGCAAAATGACAATTCAGCTAATGAAAATGATATTTGAAACAACTTTAGTGTACCGTAAGTAGTATCTCTTAAATATAAATAGTCGTCTATGTATTGGTGCCAACATGATTATGGAAACCAACTTTATATTTGACTGATTAACAGACCACATATATGATTTTGATATAGACCGAAGATAAGATGTACCACGTACCCGTTAGCAAGTTAAGAAATCATATGCAATTAAATTATGAGAGAATAATCAATTAATTGCATTAATCACAATTCATACAATAAAATTAAAACCTAATACTAAGCTTAACAAACCCCTTGGAGTTGACTACCACCACTAAAATCCTTTTTTAAGGATTAGGACCAACTGCTTTCCTATTTGTATTCATTTTGTTTGTATTTTCTTTTTCTAATAATAACTGTATAATAATTTACAATCATCATTATAAATTCGCATCTTATATCTATCTATTCACATAATACTCATCGTGACATCACCCGGCCCCTATTGAAAGTGGCTATTTGAATTTGACCACATATATTATGTAAATCTTTGTTATTTTTTGAATCACACAATTATAAATTAGACATTTATGTAATTGTTATAGTATTTTACAATTAGACAGATCTTATTCATGTAATATCGAATTTGGTTATATAGTCTTTACTGACATGTGAAATACATGAGCTAGCTAATTAACATCCACCACAAGCTTGACTCAACTCTAGCAACTGGTGACAAGTGAAGACATGAGTGAAGCAAGGTTTAACACTCATTATGAAAATATAATGGATATATCTGAACCTGAAAGAAACTTAGAAAATAATATACTAGAAAAGCTAAAGGGTATGTATGTGTGTATGTGACACAAAGGAACAAACAGTAGTATAGCTTAAAGACTTAAAACCCATGCCCAACTAGTAAGTTACATTACATGCATGTTAGGTGGTTGGAAAGTCAATTAATATACAAAACCACAAAAACATATTCATATCCCACATAACACAAACCAAATGTTTGTGTTATGTTATGTTATGTAACAACAACACTTTGAGGATTCACTAATTAATTATGTTTGATAATGAAAAAGGGAAGGAAAATGCAAAGATTTTGATTGATAGATAATTATGTGAACGTTAAGAAATGAGAAAGGCAGCTTCTTTCCTTGCTTGCTTGGAAACCAAACCACTGCAGCAATTCCAAATCCAAATCCAATGGAATTTAATTTAATTTAATTACTGCTCTGAAAGCAATCATGTGCTCAATCTTTCTGCAGTAAATCGTAGTATTCAATTCAATCCATCATTATTACGAATACTTATACGACTATGAATATGAATGAATCCGTATATAAAGCCAAACCCAAATGTTTTTATACCATTTTGCTTTCTTTCTTTTTCCCCTTTCTTTCTTCACTTCAATTCTTCCAAACTTTCGTTTTTTCTTCCCAAATCAAATCATTTCCTGTGTCTGTGATTGATACCTTGGCTACTTAGCTTGCCTTTTCTTCTAGATTTGCTTCTTCATTCTTCACAAACTTGGAATTCGAATCTCTTTTCCGGTGGCATTGGTGTGGAAATGGCGACCAACAAGGGTTATAAATTGCGTATCCTTTTTCTTCTCACTTTAATTTCATTTTTGCAACTCGTATTCAGGAATTTGGTTGTGTTTAGTTTCAACTTGTTTTTGTGGTTTTGAGCATGGAAATTGATTGGTAAACGAGCTTTTTTTTCTAGTTTTACTATTGGAAATGGAGCGTTTTACTTCATCAAGTGCGTATGATAGATTTCGTAAGTTCAATGTTGGTTTCAGTTTCTCAGCTCCAATGATTGGCACAAGATTTAGCTTACTTTTGCTTCTTAGGATTTGTTTCTTTATGTTTTAGTGTTCGCTGTGATAGGATTAAGAAGCTAATTGATTATAACTCCTTCAATCTGCAATGCCCGTCTACTTGTATCACTTGTGTTATGTCTGTGGTGCATTGCTTCTTCTTGACTAAATACTGCTCAGAGGAGTTTGTGGCACACGCGGGAAATGTGAATTGTTTGACCTTCGGGAAAAAGAATTGCCGCTCATTCATTACAGGGGGTGATGATCAAAAACTCAATCTTTGGTCTGTTGGAAAGCCCACATCTCTAATGGTTTGTTTCTAACATTAGCATCAGATTTTGGGTTTTTTCTGTTAGCTACTTTATCGATTGTGCAAAAGCAAGTGCCTGTCTGCTGCCGCGTTACGTTTTGAATGATTATCATTTAGTATAATAAAACCTTACTTTTAATGTAGTAATTTAAAGAGCATCCCACATGAGACTTTAAGTAAATCTAGCAACAATATTATGGAATGAGTTGAGTAATAAGTATTGTTTCGTTTCTGTACATGCACGTATAAAATCATTGCCATTGGCCCACAGTAGTCAGAGGACACAAAACATAAAACATAAAAACCCAAAATTGAATTTATAAATGTTGTTCATCTTGTCATCAAGGTGTCCGAACACTAATTACAACATTAGGCTTGTTCTCTGCTTAACCTCCACATTGTATGAAAGTTGCAATTTTTTTGGCATTACTTATACTATTCACGTCATTTAGACACTTGCTGAAACAGTTTCAAAAGTTTGTTACAAGCCCTATTGAACTATTGATGTTTATTTCGGAGAAACAATCATGATGTTACTTTGAATTATTTAATCTAGTGTTATGATCAGTCATAAATCACCCCAAATATGACAACGAAGTGCATCTCAGTTGGTAAGACGCTTCACCTCCAACCAATAGGTCGGGGGTTCAAGTCACCTTTGCCATTTCAAAACATAAAAATCACCCCAATATATATTATGAACTGTAATGTAAGCCATTCCAGTAGTAAATGTGACATGTTTTTGAAGAATACGTTCCAGAGTTAGAATTTAGGAATATATGTTTGTAATATTTCATAATTTACCTCACTTTTGAACTGATTGGAGGAGGTGCTGTTTGTGCAGAGCTTGTGTGGCCATACAAGTCCAGTTGAGTCTGCAGCTTTTGATTCTGCAGAAGTTTTAGTAATAGCTGGATCCTCTTCAGGTGCCATAAAATTGTGGGATTTGGAAGAAACAAAATGTAAGTGTATCTTTCTCATAATATTCTTGCTACATGGATTTGTGTTGAAACTTTATTTGAATGGACAATTTGTTAGATGTGGACTTCAACATCAATACACTGTTGCCGAGAGAACTAATATTATTGAACCGCTTGTCAGATTAATCCTTTCACAAAATGAACATGTGGAATTACTCCTAAGTCTAATAAATTCTTGGTTTGTAGTGGTCCGCACCCTTACTGGACACAGATCCTACTGCACAGCTGTTGAGTTCCATCCATTTGGTGAATTTTTCGCGTCTGGTTCCATGGACACAAATTTGAAGATATGGGATATTAGAAAGAAAGGATGCATCCACACATATAAAGGGCATACTCGTGGCATAAGCACGATAAGATTCTCCCCTGATGGCCGCTGGGTAGTGTCTGGTGGTTTTGATAATGTCGTTAAGGTACTGTTTTGAAATTTTATGAAAGTTCTCTTTAGAAGTCTAGTTATGTCTCTCTCTATTGGTCCTGATGTCTATCTTATTGTACAGGTGTGGGACCTCACAGCTGGAAAGCTTTTGCATGATTTTAAGTTCCATGAAGGACATGTTCGTGCAATTGAATTTCATCCACTTGAGTTTCTTCTTGCAACAGGTGAGTTTGTACTTGGATTATGTGAGTGTTATGCTCTCTTCCGCTTGGTGTGCTAAATCTGCATATATTCTACTGTGTTCTAGGTTCAGCTGACAAGACCGTAAAATTTTGGGACCTGGAGACATTTGAGATGATTGGATCTGGCAGACGTGAGGTAGCTCATCTTGTCAGTTTATGCATTAGGCACTGGTTATAGTATTTCTTAAAGTCAGAGCTTCCTATCTGCTTGGCTGAAAGTTCTATCAAATCATACAATGAATACAAGCAAAGAAAATAAATATGTATTGATCTTCACCAATCCTGTTTAGGAGCTTTTGTATTAGATTCGTGACGATACTTTTAGGATTTGGAATTAATATTTTTAAAATTACGACCACTTGCTTCTACTGGATTTGAAACAAACACTTATGTCAGAAGAAGAATTTACCTATTGCCATTCACCATTATAAACGGCCATTAATTATGCTGATCACTAGTACTAAGTATCTTGTCCTTCAAAATGAGGACTGTTATAAGACCCTGAAGTGCTGATTGTTAATTTCTGATTTATTTGTTACCGGTATCTAGAGAGTTTACAGTGCAATAACTTACTTGTATTACAGGATAGCACTCTGTCTGTAAGAAAAACATTTTTTGCTAGCATAAAATACACCTGTCTCTGAAGCTAACATGCTTGCTGCAGCTTCATTAAATTTCTGATTTGCACAAGTGCTTATTATACAGATGCCATTGTTTCCTTTTTGTCACTTCTTTGGACCTACTTGCAGAGCATCAATAAATTAACAAGGACACATACCCTGATTGTAACTCTTTCTAAAAAAGCTATCTTCGTTACTGCTGATGATCTGGGTGATTACACGACTGTTATTCCTAGCTGAAGATTCCATTATGTGCTGACTGCAGCTAACTGATTTGGTATTCTTAAATCTCTATCCTGCTTCTTATGTGAAGCTCTTGATTACAATTATGTTTAGCTATGTCTGTCACTCTGTCTAACCAGTCTTCCATGCCTACCTTGTTGAGAAGTATATTAGTGAACAACATTTTGCTCATCCATAGTAATATAATCTTGTCAAAATAATCTGTTTCCCTTTTTTTTTTGGTTGCTTCTTCCCCATCTAGAAGTTATATTTGATCCGTGCTAATATGTTTATCTTATCATTGGCCCAGACTTCAGGTGTAAGGTCAATCACTTTCCATCCTGATGGAAGATCTCTTTTTTGTGGTTTCGATGACAGTTTAAAGGTTTGTTGTTCATGGAGCTTTAGATTCAGTGTTTCTGGTACATGCAAGACCATCCAGTCTCCTTACATATCTCTCTCCAACTGTAGATTTACTCATGGGAGCCTGTAATTTGCCATGATTCTGTTGACATGGGGTGGTCAACCCTTGGCGATCTTTGTGTTCATGATGGAAAGCTTTTAGGGGGTGCATATTATGAAAACTCAGTTGCTATTTGGGTGGCAGATATTTCGGTAACTCTTATCTCGATGGTTCTTGCTCGTTCATTTTCATAATTGTGTGTGACCAACTGTGTATTATTTGTTAGCATATGGACAGAAATGGCTCAAGAGTGGCTACAGAGAAACTTGGACAGCAAGATCAGAAGAACGCTAGTCAGGGAAGTCTTTTGGAGAAAGAGGAAAGCCAAGAGAAGTCAAAGCCAAATCCAAGATCTGCTATGCCAGACAGTGATTCTAAGGACATCAAAACTATTTATGTTGACTGTAAGTTATTTTCTGTCTTTGCTTTTTTTCAGTATAATCTTTCAGTTTTTATCCCTTCGGAATCAGCTTTTTAGCATATGTAAGCTGGTTAGTTGAAGAAAATGTTCCTTGCAAACTATCAATCTTTGCTTCTGCGACAATATTGTCAAAAATCGAAATAACTTCGTCAAGAATCATTTGTAAATACACCACTTAAATTTCATGAACATAACAGTCGTTTCTCCGTGTCTGAAGCTGCAGGTGTAAATCCCATCACTTCAAAGACAGTTGATCCAGATGATATTCCTAAGGTTGCACTCAGACGCACAAATTCTATTGCTGCAAAGACAATTGATCCTCCCAAGGCTACACTTTCATCAGATTCCAAAAAGATGAGTACGAGCGGGACACACAAACGGGGTTCGACAGTGAAGAGTAATGCATCTTCTAGTAATAGATCACTTGTTATGCCTAGCATTGTTCCTCGTGATGGTCCCACAGGAAGAGATACGGTTGGGTCTAGAAGGAATTCTCTTGCTCCTGCCGCTAAGACAAGTGTTGGTGTGTCTGCCAAGTCTCAGGCAAGGAGGCTGTCAGATAATCGATTTGATATGGGAAGACTCACAGTGTCCCTTGAATCTGTGCCTTCTGAAAATTTAAAAAGTGCTTTAGCCCGCACGAGGGATGCAAACTTCCATAGCAGGGTTGTTACTGATGAAAACACTAAGGATTCGTCTCGGGATAAGCAATCAAGTATCAAGACTGTAGTGGAGAAGACTGATAGAACTCCATTACCAACAACACCATCAAGTACAGCAAGTGGTGATTTTTCTTTTCTCTGAGCCTGCATTTATTCTATTATTGTGTTCAGTGAATTGCTTCTACTAAGACTATTCTCGATTCTAAGATTTATCAGCTGTTTTTAAGTGTAAGAATTGAACCTTCGGAAATACTTTCTGTTCATTATGAATGTCATGCTGAAGAGTGGTTTTTGCAGGTTATTATTCTGATTCCTTTTACTTTATTGCTACAATTACAGGTGACCAGTCTTTGAGTTCCAGTAAAATGGCAAAACCTGTTAGAGTTGTCAATGGAGGTTGGAATTTGACATATTATATAGTAATAATGATCTACACGAGTTCTAATAGACTTCTAATTGTCATTTACATGTTTCAGTTGCTGTTGTGCATGGAAGGACACGCTCTTTGGTTGAGAGATTCGAAAGAAGGGAAACTCCTGATGTTGATGAGACTGACACACTAGCTGGGCCTTCTGATGCCACTGCTGAACCTATTATTGAGCCTGCGGTGGCTCACGTGGTTGCTGAGCCTGTGGTGGCTCGTGTGATTGCTGAGCCTGTGGTGGCTCGTGTGATTGCTGAGCCTGTGGTGGCTCGTGTGAGTGTTGAGCGTGTGGTGTCTCGCAAAACTGTTAATCCTGCAACCTCTCGCTCGAGTGCTGTTTCAGTGGCCTCTCGCAGGACTGTTGAACCCTTGCCTTTCCGCTTGACTGATGAGCCTCTTGTTTCTCGCACAATGGCTCATCCTGTGCGTGCTTGCCTGACCGCTGAGCCTACACAGATAACCCCCTCTCAGGTAGAACCAAACTTAATTTGCTGTGATATTTGTGGCTGGAGTGAAATTCTCAGTTACGATATTAAATGTGCCAAACTTAAGTATTAATTTCAGTTTTCTATTTCATGTTGATTATTTGTGCCGCATAAAATGAGCTTTTGAATGCTGAGGATCAATGCTGCATCTCTCCATGCCACATATCCAAGTGTTTTACAGCCTGATCTTTGTCACACTAATTCTTGCTTTAGCACGTAGAGAGTTCTCCCTCTATAGAACCCGGGTCGTTCTTCTATACACCACTGTTGTAATTGAATAAGATCCTTATATAATTCTACTTCAATCATAACTTGGGGAAGATTTAAAGGAGAAGCTACATAGGCAAGACTTTTTTATCTTGTTGGGTCTCCTAATAAATTTTATATTCTTTTCTCCCAAGAAAACATTCAAAAGCAGGCCTATACTGCGGCAGGAAGGTTTTGGAAGTAATCAAGTAAAAGGGGACAATGCCCTGCTTCACTTAAGTTTCACTTGTACACTCCAATTCACAAGTTAGGATTTTTCTGTCTTTATCTTTACCACATGAACTCTGTTGCACCTGGTCGGAATGAAATACATAGAGTAGTTTCATGTCCCATTATCCTGGAGTTGTTTCTCTTCCCCTTTAGCTCTCCGAAGAAGAAAGTTGCATGTCCAGCGTTATGTCTTTCCACAAGAAAACTACGTCTTTCACATCATTAAACATAAGTTGATAGCAATAAGCCTAGAAAATTGACCTCAAAGAGTAAGGATGGACTAGGAGGGGGAGACCCTACCAAATGTAATATTCCAAAACTATTTATTTGTATCTGTCAGAAACAGGGCATTCTCTGCTCTCTAATTCATTTAATTGCATCTCATACAGAAAGGTGACCAGCAAATTATGAGGGAAGAGCCAGCTTTCGGTGATAACAATATCATTGAGAATCTGATGCAGAATCATGATACACTATTGAGTACATACAAGTCCAGACTAACAAAGTTGCAGGTATTTTTGTGGACTTTCTAAAAATCCGATGGAACTATTATTAGGGCTTATAGAATTTTGTACTGCTATTTCTATTGGTCATCACCACTTTGTATGGAACCTGTTAATCTTCCATTTTTTCTATCTAGTCTTGCTTAAAGGCTTTCTTTAATAAATATTATTAAATTAAACATGCAGGTAGTGCGACACTTTTGGCAACGGAATGATGTTAAAGGTGCAATTAATGCCGTGAAGAAGCTGCCTGACCGTTCTGTAAGTATTTCTTGCAAGCTTAAAATATGAAGTTTTTTGCGAACTTATAGCTGCATCTCTACTGAAGATTCTCCTGCTGGTGTAGGTACAAGCAGATGTAGCTGGTGTTCTAATTGATAGAGTGGAGATCGTTACACTGGACCTATTCTCTTGCTTGCTTCCCGTGCTATTAGGGTTATTAGAGAGCACAGCTGAAAGGTTATTTCTTTTTCTTGAAGTCCTGTCAGCCTCAAGTTTGTCTCTATTCTAGACCTGTTCTGTTGCTTGCTTCTGGGGAGCTCAGGTCATTTATTAACAAAGTAGAAAGCTCAATACATCTTCTTTAAATACCTGCATCCATAGATGAAAGTTCTGTTTTAAATAGGAATTCTGAGAAGCTGGACACTGGAAATCATTGGATATACATGGAGATGTTGCAAAAATGGAGAAACTATACCAAAGAAAAAAGCACTGTTTATAATTATGAAACAGCAATAATAAATGTGACTGCCAAGTGGTTACTTGTACGTCGATAGTACTTCGATAAATAAATATAACATAATTCTTTAATTTAAAATGAAACATTACACGAATTTTGATTTACAGCTACCTAAGTGCCTTCCGCATTCTCAGATTGGAGCGTGTATATTGTTCTGTAATCTTCCTGAGTTCTCTCGGGTGTCAATAGTAAAAACTAAATTTTCAGAACCTGGGATATGTTTGACAAAGTTGTCGTACTTCAGGGTACTGGGTGTAAATGTAATTACTACACTCCTCTCCTCTAATAATGTAGAAATGAAGTCTTAATAAACAGATCTGCAAGATGCATAAGTGCATTGTGGTTCATGTGCAGGCATACTACTGTTTCCTTGGAGATGCTTCTGAAGCTAGTAGCTGTCTTTGGAACAGTTGTTCGTGCCACGGTTTCTGCTCCTCCAGCAGTTGGAGTTGATCTTCATCTAGAGGAGAGGTAGTGCAGTTTCTTCTAGTTTGTGTACTTTGCCTTATTATCCACATATTCACAATATGTTCTCACACGTCATTCTCTCCCCTGCAGACGTGCATGCTGCAGACAATGCTTTGCTCATCTTCAGAATGTACAGAAGTCACTTCCTGAACTTGTCAAGTGAGTATCCCAACTAAAACTTGCCTCTGTCTGCTCATTCAACAGGAGGATGATTAGGCAAATGATAATGCCAGAGCGAAAATGATAATGCCAGATCAATTTCCTTTTACAGATTTAATGTGTCACAAAAAGTGTTATAAGTGTCGCAAATAATTCAACTTGATTTGGCAATAAGATTTTTGCTCTGGATGAAACAAGAACCAGATGATTATAATATCATTATTCATCTATTTGTGATTCCAGGTTACATGACGACTAATGACAAAAAGCATGAAAGATGTCATATTCTTGATTTTTTTGTTTGCATGAACACTAATGATTTGGTTTATACTGATTAGTGTTGTTTGGTGTGCAGGAGGGGAGGTGTTGTAGCTAGATGTGCACAGCAACTAAATATGGTCCTCCAACAAGTTCTTCTGTAGACTATATTGATGATCAGAGTAAATGAGTAGATAGTTTTAATGGACTGAAAACGTAAAACTACAGATATCGGGATGATCTGAAATCGGCAATCGGCATGCTGCAATTTTGTGTTGCTGATAGAGCACTCTTTTTGTGCTTTGGGACACCATGCTTATTTACATGGTTCATGGTGTGTTTCATGCCCCTCTTAGATCTATTGTGCAGCTAATACCTTTTCCATATAGTATATAGTTGTCTGTAATCTATAGTACCATGTGTTAGTATTCTGTATTAAGATGGGAAAGAAAAAATAAATAATTATGGCGTCCAAGATGGATCCACGACTTAGTATTCAGTGTTTGCAAACTTTTTTTGTTTTTTTGGTTCAAAGAACAATGTTAATTTTATCACAAAAGTAAACGCATTTGAAGTACATACCATGAAGAGTAAAAACATAAACAATAATAAATCCCAAAGAAGATGTGGAAAGATTAGAGCATTGTACACCGGTTTGGAAAAACAATTACATGGGTGACTAGCAGTAGTTGATAAGGTGGTCGATGGTCATCATATTTCCGTAAACCTATATGTAATAATACTTTTAATTAGTCAACTTTACCTTGTTAACGTTTACAAAACATGCTATATCCAAATTTCAAACCATCGTTAATCAAGTGAAAAAAATGAACTGAATGAATGTTAGTATTTCATATCAACGGAGTTATAGACTTGTAGGTGTTTTCAAGTGAATAGTTGTTATTGTGACTTGTGAGAGACCGTTTATGTAATTGTAGATAGTAGAGATTAGGGGATACACAGGCAGGCGGGTATGGATGATTTTTAATAAAAAAATAACCGATCCATTTATAGTAGGTATGCCAAATCAGTAACAACGGCAGGTGGAATTTTCTCCCAACTGTCGTGAGTCGGTTGACTATTTGAAGCGGATAGACGGTTGACGATTTATTAACGTATCAAAATAATGACATATATGACGCGTTAAAAAAAAAGACATTAGATTTTATAACCTCTAAGTACTCAATAAATTAACTCAACACTAGAAGAAACATAACACAATATTAAACTTTTAATACAAGTAGTGAAGATCTATTACTATTGATCTAATACAATAAAATATAAAATACATACTAGTAACATATACAATAGGCGGGTGTGCGGTTGGTCAACTACCAACCCGCCATCCACCCGCTTAATGGCGGGTTATAAATTTGTAATCGGCGAGCGATTTTTGACAAAAATTCTAACCATTGTTGGTGGTTAGTTGACGGACGGTTTGGATGGTGGAGCGGACGGTTATTTTCTATATACGCCCCTAGTGGTGATCGTATCCTCTTCACATGAAAGTTATTACTTACTTTGTCTTTATCCCGTCATACTCTTTCCACTTTAACTTTCAACGGTCAAACATTTTTAATTTCAATTAGGAATTAATTTTAAATGGTAAATGTAATTTTTTCTATATATAATGAAACTTCAGGGGCAAAATTTTCATTATATAAAAACACTGAACATTTTACATTTACGATTTAAGATTAATTCGTAGTCAAATTTGATAAGTTTTGATCATTGAAAATCAAAGTGGAAAGTTTAGGACGGGATGAAGGAAGTACATAGATTTATAATTAATTATAAATCTTACACATTTAATTAAATTTTGACTTTTATTATATTTTTAATGCATGAGTAATGCAAATATATTAAGAGTTACATATAAAATCAAACGTTTGGCATTTGTAGCTAAATCCTAGACGTGTGTTGTTTATTTTATATTTAAAAGATATCGCATTGTAGAAAATTCTGCAAATAATATTAGTTGAAACGGCGACTACTTTTGAATTTTCGGATGAACTACTTGAAGGCTTGGTTGAACTTCAAGGTGAATCTTCGGAAGAGGCAGGCGGCGCTTGGAGGAAGACGGCGGATCTTGGGAGGAGGATGGCGACGCTTGGAGGATGAATACTCTTGCTCTTCTTGTTTGTGCTCATTGCTCTTGCTCCTGCTTATGCTCCTTGCTATTGCCTAGTGATCATTTTTGTGTGTAAATAAATGATGAGAGAGCTCCATATTTATAATTATTTGGAAGCATATTCCCCTTGAATGTAAGAGTTCATGGCCCAACCCACCATTGTTTAGCCTAATTTTTCATGTGTAGTCTTAGTCCATTACTTCTGGTCCAATTTCATCGTACACAATCCAATTTACACGATTTCTTCCACGTTAACAAATACGACATAATTTGATCTAATTTTATATATTAGAAAAATCACATAGCAATTTTATTTTTAGACTTTAATTTAATAAAATTTTAAATATACTAAAAAGTTATATTTTTTCTTTTAATATATATACATATTTAGATATTATTTCAAAGTAGATGAATTCCATTCGTCCACCATGGTGTTGTGTTGTTTTTGTATATTGAATTCTCCAATGGATCTTGTTGCATGAGTCCCTATAATTAGCAGCACCGTTGTTGTTGTTGTTGTTGTTGTTGTTGTTGTTGTTGTTGTTGTTGTTAAGAATAAACAACAGAGAAACAAGGGTAATTCGGATTTATTGAGTCTTGTATGTTCCCAAAATTTTCTCCTGCTGAAACAAATCCGATCCTTTGAATCTTCTCTTCTCCACCATTTTTCTCCTTACTCCTGAGCTTATGTTCCTTGCTCCTTTTGTGTGAATAAATGAATGAGAGAGCTTTCTATTTATAATTGTTTGAAAGAGTATAAGAAGAGCATATTTATTTTGAATGTAGGAGTTTATGGCCCAACCCATCATTATTAGTCAAATTCTTTATGTGTAACTTTAGTTCATTACTTCTAACCCAATTTCATCGTACACAATCTAATTTGCACGATTTCTTCCAAGTTGATCAATACGACATAATTTGATCTAATTTTATATAAGGTGAATTACATTTAGCTCCCCTAATAAATTTCTTAATAACATCGTGATCCCTGATATTTAAACAATAACATATCATTTCATACAATTATACATAAATTACAAACTAGTCCAAACCTCATATTGTAGCCAAATACATCATTAATTTTACCTTTTATTTTTCATTTGATTTTATTCTTTACCTTTTATTTATTTGTTTAGATGTTTTTAGGGATAATTACAAAACCCACCACTGCTCTTTGCCCTCATCACATCTGACCCTCTGATGTTTTTTCTATTACAAATGGTTCCCACGAAATGAACTGTTTTTGAAACATAATTATAAACAAACCCAAAAGTCCATGCCGGATTTCTGGGACAGCCGGAGACACACGCAAATGCTGAGATGGCAAGCCGAAGCACACGCCACATGCTTAGGTGTCCTGCCATGTCATCATTTTCCCTTTTTCTTCCTTTCTACTATTAATTCCCTCTGGGTTTATTTGTAATATGTTCCAAAGGCATATTAGACTGCATGTTGACCGTTCATTGACCTTCAGAGTGTAGGTGTATCTGTAATATGTTTGGGGGTTGTCTGGGTGCATGTAATAAGTTTGTTAAATTTTTTGAAAATACTAGCCGTTACTGATCGTTTTTTTCAACTATTTTAAATACCCTCTTGTGCTTTGTTTTCTCTCACCTTTTCTTCTTGTTCTTGTATTATTTTTCCTCTTGTTCTTGTATCTTTTGTACTCAACTATGGCTCAAAACTCCTCAACTTCAAGTGCTCGAAGGGTTGC
>JAYMSP010004840.1:0-15162 GCA_036897095.1 Plantago elongata
ACATAATTCAAAAATATTTTAAAAAATAAAAAAATATTTTACATTTTATTATATATATATAAAAAACCAAAAAATCAAAAAAATCAAAAAGCGAATTTGCTACTATAAACCTTCAATTGGGAATTTGGATTCTAACAAGTAATTCGTCTTTTTTTACTGTAGTAAATCGCATTTTTGAAATATATTTTAATTTTATTTATTTAATTTATATGTAAGAAAATATAAAATATTTTTTTTATAAGTTTACTTATATTTTTATTTCAATTTAAAATTTATTTTACATTTTTTAAACAAAATATCCATATTGAACGAAATTGTGACACATGTCCTAATAATGTATTTTTCTTTTCTTTTTTTGGTCAAATCACTCAAATACGGTCAATATACATATTTTGGAGGGGAAATCGAAACTCCGGTGCCACATCATCAATTTAACCGGAAAATTGACCGGAGTACATAAATTTCGAGGGTGGTTGTTGTAGTGTATTGAAATTAGACAATGTCGTTCTACTGTATTAAAAATGGAACTGTCTCATTGTAGTGTACCGAAACAACATTTTTGCCTATAACGGAGACATGGAAAAACAATACATGATTTATACATATGTAGGTCTAATATTGTAAAGGGGTAGTTATTGCTACATTTATTAACATCGAAAATTTACTTTTTTAGGTCGTAAACTATTCATTGTTTTTAAGAATACTTGTTCCACCAAGCTTTATAAAATAGTATAAACTCATCGGACAATACCAATTTTGTTCACTTAAACTGGAAAATACCATCTTCCTTCTCTTCTTCTATTTACTAACAACTCTGGTGGATACGTTCTCCCTCCTCCACCTCCTCCTCCTCCTTCATTATCTTCTTCTTTTTGTTATTGTTCTACTCGATGGAGCGAACCACAACACCAACAACTCCGGTTAATAATAATTTTTCTTTGAAACTCCGATCTAGATTGAAATTAGCTTCACATTTGAAGTTCCATAACTGTTTTGATCGGAGTTGATTGTCTCAATCGAATTATATACTTGTCTCATTAAGATTTTGAATCATGATGTTCTCAGGATAATTTTATCTCGTTTGATCTTGTTTGATGGACATGATAATGGCAGAAACAACTGGAGGACGATGTTAGAACAATACCACATTTCGGGCACCCCATATGTTATACACAGCCTCAGCCAGCAAAGCCTGGAAGATGGTAGCCCGGCGTCCCTTGTCACGCGCCCGAGAGCAGAGCCACCGCAATAAGACATGCCAATCCGCGATGTTCAGGTGTGTGGTGAGCATCCAATTCAATCCTCCTTTGAAGATCGCATATGTCGTAGAACATTGAAAAAACAAATGAACAATCGTCTCTACCCCTTCACAAAAGGCACACTTCTCATCCTCTATTCCAAAGAATGCTAACCGATCATTCGTAGCTAATCACATGTGTATAATGAGACTTGATGTAACTCGGTTGTAGTATTGAAATTCTCAAAATAAAATAAAATTAAATAGTGCTAATTCCACATTATTACTTTACTTTTCATATTAAATTGTGCTCAATAATATATGACGTTCTCCGGATGGAGATATTACTTTGTTTCTTTTAAGTTATTACATCTAATGGTCTTACTTAAACATAGAATATAAGTTTACACTTTTTTAGTCTTTTTAAGTGTTCTGAATTCATTCATACGAGTTGTACACCAATCAACATGGAGTTGATTTCAAACATTTACCGGTTAATATACGTATGGACTATGAACGCTCAAGCGGTATGATATTATGTATTTTTAAAACTGAAAATCTCGATTATAATATTGAAACTGCTATTGTAACACTAATACTAATAAAATGTGATTTTTAACATTAACAAATAAATTGAGATTAATTTGGAGTTAAATGTATTTATGTGACATCTTACTAAAATATGTTTTGACCATTAACAAAGGTTCGTACACTCCACAACATATATCAATATACTATTTTGGTTCTTTTGAAATACAAAATTATTGGAAATTCATCTCCGACTCCTACTTCAATAGTTCTAGAATATGTAGCAAAGAAATAATGATGGGGATAAAATTAAAGATTGGTTGTGAATTATGATACAGCAGAAATTTGTGCATCCAATGCCAGAGTAGATGTTTTATGAATGGATATCATCACAAATACATGTAAGAGACAAAAGAAAAACATGTATCACATGATGAATTAAGCGAACATTTGATTACAAAATTGAAGGAAAAAAACTCCACCGAAATACTATGGTTTAACTACTATATAATCCATGAAGTGTCAGAAATATGATCGGATCTTTACTGCCATTTGAAGATTTAACCTGAGACAGATCGGATGGCATGTTCATGGATGATCCTTGAACGGTTGAACCCTCTTATTTTTTTGAAAATTCACAACTAAGTTACCCTGCAGTAAAAAAGAAAATGGCTTAACTGAGGAAGTTAAATTCTCTTATTCTAGTAATTACTCCAAAGAATAAAGTAGTAGTAAAGTTAGATTATGAACCCGCTCAAATCAAAATTAAATGTCCTGTTCTTCCAATGGCTCACCTTTCTTCAACCTAAGGATGATTGATAACTATGTATATTGTATTGAAAGATGAAATTAAAATTTATGTGTAATATATTTATACTTTTATAGTCATATACATAAACACGTATTGTTTGATCTAGTCAAACAATTTACTTATCATTCATTATTCATATACAAACGGTTAGAGGAATCTTATAAATAGACTAATTAAGCTAAATTAGGGAGATTGATTTGAATATTTATCCGCCTACAGAAAATCCGGTGGATTCTACCTGAAGAAAAGATTATTAACACATAATTAATTCAATTATAATGGTATGAGTCATTATATTTTTCAAAAAACAGGTTTGAGAAAGGGATTTTTATTGATAAATCAAGAGCCAAATTCTGGCTCACCATACACAAATCAAACAATACCAACTGGTAAAGTGCTATCTCCCTCACTATCCGCAACAATACGTTGTGAGAGATTATGGGCTAAAGTATTACAACGTCTAGGTGCATAAGAAAAACAGACAGACTCAAAACTAAGGCTGCCGAGTGTAATCGCAGCAACAATATGACCAATAGTAGAAAAAAAGCTTGTATTGGTTTGTAAAGCTCGGATAACAATTCTGCAGTCGCCTTCAAGGTGTATACGCCGGAAACCTCTATCATTTGCTATAACTCAATGGCACGTTTGGCAGCCAATGCCTCTGCTACTTCTGGATCCTAGATAAAAGGCACCAGTCGTCTCCTCCATGCCACTACCTCGCGATGATGATTTCGACCAACAGCTCCTAGTTCGGCATAGTGCGGTTGTTTACTAATGGAGCCATCAAAACTGAATTTGAACTCATCCACATGCGGGGGTTCCAATGTTGTTGTGTGGACAACCGTGTTCTTGACGTTGCCAATTGGAGCTGGGTTGTCTTATACCGATTGAGGTATTGTGCCACAAAAGTATTAGCTTCTTTTGGATCATACCCCTTGCCTTCATGGACAATCTTGTTCCGGTTCGACCAAATACTCCAACATGAACATACAAAAACCTCGAAGTCAGCTCCAGAAAGAAGTCGCCGTACTGATTTGATCCACTGCCTAATGTCACCATTTTCTGACAGAGAAAGCATGTTAGAAATAGGTGAAAGGGCCCAGAAAAGTCGAGCATAGTGACACTCAAAGAAAACATGCAACACAGTTTCGGTTCCACACTTGCAAACAGGGCAGGTAGCATGCTGCACCACTCTCCTATGCTACAAATTAATAAGAACACGTGGTGCACATTTAATCATACGCCAGAAAAAGACTTTAATTTTGTTCGGGATTTTAAGCTTCTAAATAAAGTCCCAGTTCTATTGTGAGGGAGCCCTACTACTACCCCTACTGGCTGCTGCTGATTGGGCACTAATACGACGATTCAAAAAGTAAGCAGACTTCACAGAATATTGCCCGTGCTTGATGTAGTGACAGAACCCTTACTTCTTCAACATTAGGTCCAGCAATCGGGATAGCAAGGATACTCTTGACATCCTCAGTCCAGAAAATGGTATTGACTAAGGTTGCATCCCAACACCCTCTGTCCTGGTCCAGCAGATTGGCGACCGTAGCCGTACCCAATTCATACAGGTCTGGAGTGAAGGGCCGTCCATAGTCACGGGGCAACCAATTATCATGCCAAATAAGGATCCATTCCCCATTTACAACTCGCCAACAAACACCCTCTTGAACTAGGTGCATAGCATTAAAAATACTTTTCCACGTAAAGGATGCATTAGATTTGGGAATAGCTTCAAGAATGTGAGTATGTGGAAAATACTTGGCTTTCAATACCCGGCTAAGGAGAGACTCCGGATTTGAAATCACCCTCCAAATTTATTTCCCAAGCATGGTAGATTAAAAGAACGAAGGTCCCTAAGACCCGTACCCCCATATCGCTACCTTTCACATAAGGTGTTCCAATCAACCCAATGTATCTTACGACGATCCCCACCCCCCACACCAAAATCTAGCTATAATTGATCGATTTCAGAAAGAAGGTACTCGGGTAGTTTGAAACAACTCATCACGTAAGTGGGTATGGATTGTAGCACAGATTTTATTAAAACCTCCTTTCCTACTCTCAAAGAAATTTCTCGACAAAACCTTGGGTCTTTTCCCAGACTCTCTCACGAAACCAGCTAAAAACCTCTCGCATAGATCTACCCATTTCAGTAGGCAACCCTGGTTACTTCTCATGCTTCTCCACCACTCGAATAGGTAATTAATACACCCCTCACCTCCACCACTCTCACACTAGATGTATTGAGACTAAAAATTGTAGTAGACTTATCCAGGTTAATCTCTTGACCCGATGCTCGACTATATTTACTCAGCAACTCAGAAATAACAGTAGCAGCAGACACATAAGCTTGACAAAATAATAGAGTATCATCCACAAATAGAAGATGGGTGATCCTTGGTGCACTAAGGCTCACAGCCACCCCAGTAAGCACCTCCCTCCGCTCAGCATCAGCAAAAAGAGCACTAAATGCTTCAGTAGAAAATAGAAACCGAAATGGAGAAAGAGGATCCCCTGTCGAATTCCCCTCTCTGGCTGGATAGGATCTAGCTGATCACCATTCAGAATAACTGAGTAATGAACAGTTCTCACACAAAGCATCACAAGATCAATGAATCTCCTCACAAAACTAGTCTAGCAAGTACTCGCTCCAGGAAAGCCCACTCAGCTCTGTCATATGCCTTACTCATATCCAATTTTAAAGCAATAAAACAGTCTCTGTCTTTAATTTTTTATTTTAAAAAATGATTCACCTCATATACAACTTAGACATTATCAGTTATAAGTCTACCAGACACAAAAACAGATTGGATTTCAAAAATAATGGCTGACATGTGAATTTTGAGTCTATTAGTGATAGCCTTTGATGCAATTTTAAAAATCACATTACTAAGGCTGATGGGACGAAACTGAGAAATCAACTCTGGAGTCTTGGATTTTTGGAATCAGAACAATATGTGTATAATTAATTTTGGGTTCAAGTACAAGATTATTCAGCAAATCCAAAACATAAGTAAGCACAGAATCACCAACAATATGCCAACATTTTCTGAAAGAAAAATGTAGGCATGTCATCGGAGCAGGGGATTTAAGGGGATACGTATCAAAGAGAGCCTCTTTTACCTCATTTGGCATGTAAGAATGAGTCAGGTCCCCATTGATATCCACACCTACCCTCGCACTCATAGTCTCCAACACTGCCTCCATGTCTTCCGAAGCTAGCTCCGTAGAAGTAAAAAGGTCAGAGTAATATCTTTGGACTATTTCCCCATTTGTCTCTGATCCTCACACCAATTACCGGCAGAATCACGCAAGTCCTTAATCTCATTTTGTTTCTCCCTACGTGTAGCCCGACTATGAAAAAATCAGGTGTTGCGATCCCCTTCTGGAAGCCAATGAACCTTAGAGCGTTGTTTCCACATACTATCTTCCCTATCGAGGAGGGATTCGAGCTCCGGGCGAGCCGACTGCAGCCGACTCTTCACAGTCGGCGTCAGAAGTTGTTGTTGTAGTCGAGTGATTTCCGTCTCCAGTTGCCGTGTCTAATCTTTCACACTCCCAAAGCTTGTTTTATTCCACTGCAGAAGCCCCAATTTGCATTGTTCCAGGTTGGCTACCGCATTCTAATCTGCCGACCAGGTTTCCCGTATCAATGAGGCACAATCATCCCTTTCTACCCACATAGATTAAAAGTGAAACCTTCTATTGGGCCTATTCCGGTTTTGCATGTTACCATCCAGTCTCAATACTAATGCCATATGGTCCGAAGCCCTGGTAGGAATATGTGTGACATGAGCTCGCGGGAATTTTCCCATCCAGCCACTGTTTGCAACAACTCTGTCCAATCTCTCTCGAATAGTATGTGGCTCTCAAGATTGTCGGACCAAGTGAATGGGAAGCCCTGAAAGCCCAAGTCTATCAAATCATTGTGTCCTAGTGTGTCACAGAAATATATCAATCTCCATTCCGGGGTTCTTCGAAAACTCCATTTTTCTCGATGTCCCAAGATCTCATTAAAATCACCCATACAAACCCACTCTCTAAATGATTGTTGCCCCAAATTTTGAAGTAGGCCCCAAGTCTGTTTCCTCGCACTAGCATCCGACTCCGCGTAGAAACTGATAAATCTCCAAGTACCTCCGTGATTACAAGAGTCAACATTCATATCAATATGATTCTTCGAAAAAGATTGGACTACTACATTAACCTCCCTTCTCCAAAGAAGGGCTAAACCACCAGAATTACCAACTGACGCTACTGAAAAACCAAAAAAATTAAGACAATGTTTTAAGTTGTCAATCTCACGATCATCCACCTTAGTTTCCATGAGAAAAACAACTTGGGGATTAAATTTGTGAATAAATTCGCCTAGCGCACGAATTGTCCAATGGTTCCCCAACCCACGACAATTCCAGGAGAAGCAAATCATTGAGATAGGCGGGTTGCTGAGCAACCTTCGCCTCTGGTACAATTGTATTAGTCTATTGTTCCACACACTGCTTCTTGTTACCTTCTATCACATTCCCCTTCCACTTTTGAGATACTGGTTTAGTTAGAGGTCTTATGGACTTAGAGGAGCCCACTGGTCTACCCCGTTTCTTAGAGGGCTGGGTGGACTGAATAATGTTGGATGGATCACAGGTAGGGGGCTGTAATGGGACGGAGATGGTATTAGGCTTGAATTTTCGGAATGGTCTTGGGCCTGTTTGGAAAAGAAGGGGTAATGGTTGATCAGTGGTATTGGGCGGGGCTAGGATGAGTTGGGCTGAAGGGGAAGCAGGTTGTGAGAGGTAAAGTTGGGCTAGGCTGGTGGGTTGAGGACAATTGATGCCCTGGATCGGGAGTAGGTTGGTGTGGGTTTAGTGGATTGGGACAATTTGTGTTTGGTCAGGCATTGGATGGTCAATAATGGTGGGCTGGTCGGTTGACGTAAAGGCATGATAACATAGGATTGGCTCTCACGTGTACTAGGTTGACTTTCCAGCATGATGCATTTGCCTTTCCCATGCAAATCGGTAACAATCTCCAAATTTCCTATAATCTCGTTGCTTGCCTCTCCCAGCTCCCGTGCCGAAGAGCACCCGGTTTGAATTTGAATCAGCGGATCTTTACCCAAATTAACTTGACGTGGTGGTCTACGAAGAATGCTCCAACCTATCGTCGACCCGTGTACGCTAGCAGGACTAGTGACATGCATTGCCGGCGTCTCAATTATTTTCCGAGCAGGGGCAACCAGACTCCCCTGAACAACACGCCCCGTATTAGTTACCATGCTTGCACGTAACCAGTCCCCGTATGCCAAAGCCTTATCATCCATCTTTGCTCGGGTATCAAACAAATCCAAGCACTGGACACTATCCTGAACTAGGTGACCTAGCACACCACAATAATAACAAAAATTTGCTAATTTCTCATACGTAAACTAGAGTTGGATACGATGTTTATTTGGTCCCCCAATATGCATAACCCGAACAAGAGGCTTTGTAACATCAATCCCTACCCGGATACGCATTGAGGTCCCTCCCGGTTTTGCCTGAGCGGACTCATCAAAGTCGACAAACCTCCCCAGTGCATTACCAATATACTCCGCCACTTTCATCTGCTTGAACCCAAACGGTAGCCCCCCAACGTGCACGTGAAAATCACAATAAACCAGGGATATGGTTAACGTATCATCCTTCTCCCCAAGCACCTTGAAAATAACCAGATTTTTATCGAACGCCCACAGTCCTTTCCAGAGGACTCGATTCTTCTCTATAACGTGTCTAAACTGAACCTGGATCCAATCAGTACCCAGTTTCTAGAATTTTTCTCCCCTTGCAAGGCTCCATCCCCCAAGCATGGCCTTTTCGAAAGATTCAATACGGATGCTCTTCCGTGTTAGGACCCTACCGACAAGACAGTACTCGAGATTAGCCCCACTCGACTGTCAGAGATCGGCCGGGATGTCAACAACCCGTTCCTCATGTGTCATTAATCTCAATTACGAACCCAACAACTCCGACAGATCATTCTCCATTGGATAGCAGCAGAAGTCAAAAGATGCCGAGCAGAGACTATGAGTGGAGATGGGGTGCGAATAACAGTAAGAACTGACCTGCCAAACACAAACAAACAAAGAAAAGAAGCCCCCGACTCCATAAAGGGCTGGATAGTTAAAAAAAAGGAATAGATAGATTTAAAAAACAGACAAGATCTTTTGTAAACCTAAGAGGGAAATTTTGAAAATTTGAAAATTCTTTTAGGCAAGACTAAAATCAAATACGAGATCAGAGCACACAACCAGCGAATCGTAAAGCTTTCATGTAACTCTCAAGGCCGATCTCACTTTTGATGGGGCTGAATATGAAAGAAACATGGGGGGAAGAAGCTCTCGCTCAAGAGATCCAGGGCTCCAGCCACAGAACAAGATCTCAAAAAGAGAGAACTAAAGGTCTAACTTCCATACAACGTACAATACAATCATAAAATGAAAGAAACAATTAATATAAAAATTTAAATAATTCTTAAAGAAGTCGGAAATATAATGTTGGATTATGTGGGGAAATGACATAACTCTTATAATTTGTTCCATGCATGAATTCAGAATTTGATAATGTTTAGGTGAAAATTATCTATTTTAACACTTATTTTATATAATCAATTATAAATTTGGAACACACTATACAAATGTAGATTTATTATAATCAAGTTAGAAATTTAGAATTGACTGACATTTAGTTAATTAAATTAGATGATATATCGATAATGGTGTTTTTTTTTGTTTTAACTTTTATTGGATTATATACATAGAGTAAATAACATTAATTAATATAGGAGATGTGATTGTATCTATTGGTAGTATGTAAACTCAACCGGAGAATTGTTTTGGAAGGAAAATAAAAAGAGAAGTTCATGTCTTAATTGTGGATGAGCTTGTCTCACTACATTTAGTAAATTTTCTTCAGAGTATTTTTTTTTATTTGATCTGACATGTTGTAAGAGAGAAGGTGAGTAAAATCTTCAATTATATATATTCAACTCCATTTTAAGTTTTTATTCAATTATATTTTCAATTTCATTTTGAATCTTTTGACAAATAAAACATGACTTGTTGGGGTGTAGTTTTTATTTGAATATTACATCCACTTTAATGAGTTTGTTGAAATGAAATCACTTCAAAATAGAATATATTTGTTGGGGTTGTTGAATTAAACAAGGATATGAGAAGAGACCGGAAGAATGCAAATTGATTTAGTTTGGGCTCTTGGTACGGGAATGAATTGGAACTACACATGATGGGTACAATATGGGTTAATTCGGTACAAAAAAAATTTTAAAAGGGTAAAGGGTACAAATTAAATAGATATTTTATAATGTAACTCTTCTTATATAGCATCTTTGGTTTATATACTTAAAAAGTTGTATAACCTATGCCATATTATTTGATTTATCCATGAACATTATAGATTTGGTTATTGAAATTATTATTTCATCGAATCAACTTTGATTTCTATTTCGATCTTTGAATGATATGCATATCCCTCGGTAATTATAGTCGATTAATATATTAAATGTAGAATATAACAAATAATCAAAATGAAATTCTATAAATAGGCTTGGATCCTGGATTAAAAAGATGTTACTGAAGAGTTTTTATTAAAATACAAATCATTGTTAGTCACTAGGATCAATTTAAAATATGATGTAAAATCGGTTAGCAATAAAAGGAATTGTGATTACACAAGTTAGTACTTATTGGAAGTATTGTGATATTATAGTGTAACAACTAATAATGAGATTTTCTTCGGTTTAAATAAACCAGAATGTTGTTATTATTGAGATTAAAGAGGGACTCCCAGAATTTTTGTTTTTGCAGCCTACAAAAATCGATATTTTTCTTATTTGGTCTTACATGTTGGAGGTGAAAGCATGATTAAAACATTCAATTATATTTAATTTGGTTGGAAAAATATATATAAATTACATGTCTTCTTTGAATATTCTCTTCTCTTTTCGTGTGTGTGTGTGACAACAAATTTAATCAAATTTATTAAAGAATATCAATTTTGGAGTTTCGAAGTTTATACGATAGAAATAACAACCCACCTTGAAGAATCAAACTCACCACCTGTAATTAGACTACAACGCTTCAATATAAATATGAGCTTTCCATGGTCGAGAAAACCTTCAATTTCACTAAAAAAAATATTTAGAACTAAAATATACTATCAAACATAAAAAGCAGTATAAAACGGAATAGGCTCCAAAATATCAAACCTAATGTACGACAAATAAATTAGGACATCTAGTGAAAATATAACATCACTAGATTTTCACTTCCTTATTAAATTGGAATGAATTATAAGGTAACTCAGGTGGATTATTGTCATGAGGCCAAAGTGGAACCAATGCTAGGACAAAAAGAATGCTTGAATCCATATACTGTAATGTGAAATCTAAATATATAGGGTGTATTTATCAAATACCTTTTCATCTAACATCTCAGTTATATGAGCTATTTTTAATAAAAAAATTAAAAAGTTAGCTGGTTTGAAAAGCTAACTAAGTTAGTTTGTTGGAAAAAAACTATCTAACCAGCTACCAGTTACCTTTTCAATTTATTTTAAATGGCTAAAGAGTGATTCAAACTTCCAACTTATTAATTAAATTATTCCCAACTAAACTGCACTACGTTGTCATCAATTACACTCTCAGCTAGTTTTGGTATAAAACTTAGTTTGCTTGATCGCAACTTTTGATTTGACATCCTGCGCCCCAATGATCGCAACTTTTGATTTGACATCCTACGCCCCAAATAAAACTCCAAGTAAATTTGTTTAATACATAAGTCCTTGTTTAGTTTAATCGAATGGAGTAGGTATTATTAGGTATGTATGTTAACATGAAATCAGCAGGTTAATGTTAATTATTATTTGTTGATGTATTAGTAATTAAGCTGATGTATTATTAATTATGTTACGGTGGGATTGGAGTACCTCTACACATTAAAAAAGTGAAGTTGGATGATTTCTTTATAGATTATGGTGGTAGTTCTGTCGTATCTACTCTCAATATCATTGTTAGAGGTCCATCTACTCTTTGTGAATTTAGTGAATTGTATGGTGCATCTCATTCTTCATCATTGCAAAAATCTGAGTTGGAGTTGTATCAGGAAGAAGATATATTTCCTTCTGTAGATGAGTTAGATGTTTTGAGCTGGTAGAAAGTGGATGGTGCTAGATTTCTAGTGTTGAGGAAGATAGCACGGGATATGTTAGCTATTCCAACCACTATAGTTGCATAAGAGTCGGCTTTTTAGCCTTGGAGGGCGTATCATTGATGAGGCACGATCGAAGTTGGGCTCTGATGCTCTTGAAGCATTGATATGCGCGAATGATTGGATTCCACCTATTAATGGTACTCAGTATATTATGTTATTTCTCTTAAGCTTTGTATATAATTGTGTTATTGATTTTATTTTAAATTGTTATATTAATGATTAATTATGAGTTTGTAGTTCATGAAGAGGGTCGATTTTTGATTCCAAATGAGGTATTTCAAAGTGCAATTGGCAGAGGTATCTTCATCTAGAATCGCTGGGACTTCATCTAGAGTAGTTAGATCATCTTCCGAGTCCCATGTAAGTAGCATAATCATGTTTTTGTAATTGTTTGTTTGATTTTGTGCTTTAGTTTATATTCTGTAGAGTTTATTGTTTCATCATTTTGAGACTGGTGAGTGTCATTTTATTTATTTGTCTCGTTGCTGATAATACAGGATATCGAGATGTAGCAGGGATTCGTGGAGCTTTTGATGATGAAGATTTAAATTATTATCCAAGGATTTGAATTTTTGTAATGTCCTTGAAAAAAAGATGAAGATTTAAATTATTGTACTTCATGATATCTATATGATTATATGTGAAGCTTGGACACTGGACCATCTATTTTATTTATCTATATTCTTAATTTACTAGACTCTAAATAATTACGTACAAATATATATGAATTCCCACCTCAAATATTTATTTTTCATGAAAAAATAATAAAATATAAATTAATTAGGTATCTACAAAAATCTGTCCAGAGAAAACGAAAAAAAAAAGAAATTGTGCAAGAAATCGAATCCGGACCGGCAATCCGATCCAAGTCAGATCCGGTTCCTGAAACTGCAACCGAACCAGTCAGACTTCTTATTGGGTAGAAATGTTTAAATTTAGCATGAATTATTTTGATCTCAATCCATTAACCGACCTATATATTACCAAGACTTTATATAACAGTGGTCAAATTGATTAAAGAGATTTTTAAGATAGAAAAGGCGTTATCTTGTAAGGGACCAAAGAATCTTAGGACGGCAATGGAGTTGAGGTTGTGTTTGGAGATTCTATCGGAGGTTGTTTAGTCATAAATGTCGATATGGCTTTATTGGCAAACACGCTTTTTGGATTTTGACATGTATCGTACCATTATAGAGGCAACCTTTTATTTCACAAAAATTTATTGCAAGCTCATAAAATTAGGTTTGCATTTTTTATTGTATTTGTGGGACACTGACCAATGGTTGTACACACAGATCATGTACAAAGGTTCGGTTCCGTTCACTTTAATTAAACCGAACTGAATAAAATAGAATTAAATTAAATTGTAATATAAATTATAATTAAATAAAACTGAATTTGAATCTTTTGACGAGACTTGTCCCTCCACGTTAACAATGCCAATAGCTTTCAAACTTTTTTTCCACTTTCCCTTTTACTTGGCAACACTTGTTCCTTTTTCTCGACCAGATTTTCTCATTTGGGCCCTTTTCCCCTTTATCTTTTTGCAATTATACTTCTCATGGTTCTCTTTCACCATTCACTTTGGTGGAGAAGAGTTTTATTTTCTGTTAGATTTTTAAAATTAAGTCATGTACAAAAAGATGGCTTATTCTGAATAACTTGATTGAGCTGATAAGGTAGTACTAATAAATATATCCATCATAAATCAACTTAACAAATTTACCAATCTGTAGTTCTGTACTATCTGAAAAAGGAACTAATTAATTTATCATTTAATTTACACCTCTTTTTGATGAAGTTTATTGAATGGAGAAAGACAATCACGTTATATCCAATGCAACGCCATTTTTTGTGGTTATCTGTTTAGTGGAGTAGCAACTAGTTGCTGAAAGATGTGCATGTTCTGAAATTAATCTGAATAATGCATTAACTTTTGGTAGAAGCGAAGCGATCATCAGAGATTTGCACTGGTTTTTTATGCAACTGATTGAGACCTAAGAACAAGATTCTAAGAGTTTTGGAAAGTTGAACAAAGTAGACAAGAAAGAAGTCGGCACGGTTTGGGCTGCTTACGGGAATTATATTTTCAGAATCTGAACAATTTTACACACTATTTTAATAAATTTCATAAATCAATTGTTGAGGCTCATTTTCTCAATAACAAAGTGGTTGATTGAACTAGAAGTGTAGTTGAATTATCATTGAGGACAGTGTAGACGAGCAAAATTCGTCTACTCTAAAATAACATTAAAAATTATATATTATAATACAAAATATGATTTTTCTAGTATTTTTGGAATTTTACGAAATTAAATTCCAAATAAAATTGCTAGATCATTTTTTTTTATAATATGTAGAATTAAATCAAATGATGTCGTATGGGTCAACGTGGAAGAAATCGCGTAAATTAGACTTCGTACAATGAAATTAGACTGCGTACGATGAAATTGGACTTCGTACGATCAAATTGGACTGCGTATGACGAAATTGGGCCAGAAGTAGTGGGCCAAGAGTATTGGACCGGACCACGGGCTTCCTACTCCCATACTTCTAGAAGCATTTTTCTCCCCACTTACAAATAGGGGTCTCACCTTCTTCATTTGACACACACAATCACAAGTATCAAAGAAGCACAAGCACTCCAGAGCAAGAGCAGCAATCGTCTTCGAGCATCACCGCCTTCTCGATAGCTGTCATATGCTGCAAGAACATCGTCTTCTTCGAGAGCCGCCACCTTCCTGTGAAGCGCCGACATCTGCCTCCCGGGATCCGCCTCGAAGTCCGATCAAATCGTCAAGCAGTTCGTCTAGAGATCAAAAAGTAGTCACCGTTTAATCCAGGAAGAAGCCTCTGTGCACTTGGAGAAACGTTTCTAGACGAGCAATCAACACGAGCAAGATCAAAGCCAAGTTCTACGACGATCGAGAAGCACTCTTCGAAGAGTTCGTCAAATCTCCAAGAAGATCGTCATTGCTCGCCCCAAACATCTACAAGTTCGTCTGTTCGATCCGAGATCAAGCTAAGAAGCCCTCGCATCGACGTTCGTTCGACTTTGAAGTCACAAGTTCTAGACCGAAGAATTTGAAAATCGAAGTTCGTCGTCTTAGGAAACTAGAATTAGAGGATTAGACTAGAGAATTGTACCCCACATTAAACAAGTTCAATAAATTATCATTTGTGCAATTTTACTTGCTACAAATTTTTGGCACGCCCAGTGGGACGTCTCTACCCCTCATATCTAGTGAAGAACCATGCCTCCTAGGAAGACAATCAACTCTTCTCAAACTTCGGATGAAGCACAATCCAGGGGTGTTG
>JAYMSP010004841.1:0-15160 GCA_036897095.1 Plantago elongata
CCACTCGGCTACAAACGCTTTGACAATATAATCACCCATTTCGGGGAATCGAACCCGTGACCTCATGGTTACGGGGTGAGAATATAATCACCCATTTCGAGGAATCGAACCCGTGACCTCATGGTTACGGGAGGTCTCAGCTTACCACTCGGCTACAAACGCTTTGACATTTACAAGTGAGTATATATAATATAGACTCCGCTCTACTTTGTTATGAAATTAATGAACTTAGATTTTAGATTTTTTCTTAATAAATCGATATTATTAACAAAATATCAATTTCCGTAAGTACTTTCTTAATATTTTTGATAATAACCATGATATTTAGGGGTCTTCTAGTCTAGCCAATATATGAAATATATGCGACCTAATTAAACACAAGCCTTGATGGTACAAAAATAAAAAAGGAACATGACGTTTTGAACACAAATTTTCTACCGTTTGCGTGAGCACCTAGATATGAAATTTAATGAGCCTAGCATCATTAACAACTACCATGTAAGTAGTAACATACGGAATTTAATGATACCAGCATCATAAACAACTACCATGTAACAAACTGCATTAACTAACTCACATGCTACCATCTTATAATTAACAAAAATCAACATCGATCGCACCATGTTCATAATACTATACATGTTTGATAAATCTTGATGAATATTAACGTTTGGCTGCTTAATTTGTACAACTAAAAATGGGTTTCTTGAAAAGGCGAGATACTCGATAGAAAAGGTAATATCATAGTTTTCATAACAATGACATATGAATGTATTTAATTGCATTAGGTTTACAAGTGATTGATTTGATTTTGAATTCACCCAACGTGTAGATAGCCATCCCAAACCTTACCATTCATGGTTCTTCCAATATTTTTTTAAATGGTTGCTTGGGGGCAACCCTAGAACTTTTTATAATTGTGATTTAATTTTATCCTCCGCCTCCCAATTATAAGAAACGTGCTTACGAAAAATTACATGTTGCGGTTCAGCATCAAAATGACTCATTCTTAAGTCAATTTGAATTTCTTTGTTAGGATCATTGACTCAATATTGACTTGTTTTGGTATTAAGCGTGTTTCTATTAGCATGACTTGGTTGTTCTCGTTTAAATAGATATTACGCAGCTTAGTCATGATTAAGACACGTATTGTGTCATCGAAGGGCTCATGAAACTGCGTTAGTTAGAAGCGGTTGTTTACATTTCTTCATATAAACCGTTGTAATTTCTGATTGTAAGCTTCATAATGGAGTTATCTATAATAATTAATTAATACAAGTCTCGACTCAACCTTTCCAGTGAGTTTTCATTCATCTCGATCGTAAATTCTCGTGATAGAGTTTCGATCGTAACATCCTTCTATGTCACCCACATAAATGTACCTACCACTTACTGTGAAAAGATTCGTATTAACTTATATGTCGTCTCACATTTGTGAACATTAGGTGTAGCAAGACCGGCTTAGTATAAATCGTTAATTTTGTAGGGGCTGCGATGCTAGTATATGTTTTAACCTAAAATTATTTAGTTATATAAATTCTATGTATAATGCATGTAGAACTCGATTGATTAATTAGTGGCGAGGTGTGTTATGAGGGTTAATTTGTATTAAATAGTATTATTAATTGTGCGTATATAATGGATATCGATTTAACAACCACCGTTAGAGGTGTCTCGTATGCGGGTTGATTGAAGTGATGTTAATGGATAAACTATATATACACATATAAGTAGATAGCAAACCAAATTACCAAATTAGAGGTATGGTCATATATATCAGAGCATGTGATGATCAGAACTAGCAAGTGTTTTATTTCGTGGGGTATGGAATTATAATCAGTCAGTTAAGAAATCTATTTTATAAGTTAACCGTGTTTTGTCTTTCAACATTATTGCTTTTGACTTGCTATCCGCAGAGATTATACTCAATTTCGTTTCATGAAACTGGCCTTATAAATTGTTTTCAATTGATATTTTCATTATTATTCTAAATTAGTAAATATAATATTTCAAATATGTTAAGAGAGATCCTATTATAAGACCATCGCGAACTTGATTAAAGTTGAGTCTTAATTCAATACTTAAATAAACAGTGAAAAAATTAACTAAACACGATAAAAGAATCACGTGATAAATACACAATTTATTCGACGTACACGTGGTTGATAAACAAGCCATAGACAAAATTTTGGGGTTCACAAGATATGCTCATATCGCATCCGATAGCTAGTGTAAGTCCAACTATAACGAGAAGCTATCAGTAGCTAGACTAATTAATTGGTACTGAGTGGAACCAGAATTACAAACCGACTAGTATGCAAACATGAATTTTCAAATTCATTTCATTAAAAGAGGGAATATTTAATAATTGCAAATGATCATAATATGCATATATATAATGCAAATACACACAAAAGTTTGTAATTTGCCAATATTTTGCCATACATATATAAAAAAAGAAGTGTAAATCTTATTAATATTTATAAATATACACAAAAAGAAAATTTTCATTTTTCAAAGAAGGGTAGGGCACTTGCCCTACCTTGTTACTACATGGCTCTGCAGTTCAGAAACTGAACAAGTTTTTGCTAACTAAAACCAAACACATTAAATTATGAGTGTGCAAATAATATACTATTAATATTTTTAATTACTAACATTAAAATTTCTAATCTACTTATATTTCTAACATATACAATGGATAACTAATATACAAAATCACAGAACTTACAATGGTTCAAAAAGATGTATAGACTCTACAAGTTATATATATATATATATATATATATATATATATATATATATATATATGCTAACAAATAGGAGTATAAAATATGGATATCTTACCAACCACCATAAGAATTGAGTAACAAGCTTGATGAAATCTTGATTAATCTCAAACCGTTTAAAAACCTTACATTAATTATTTCATAACTGTAGTTAAGTTGGTCCATAAACATAAGCCATCCTTGATCATCATCATCTCTCTCTGATCGAAGTACTTCCCAATTTTCTTTTCTCACCTTCTGATTTTCTCACATCAAGGTATGCTCTTGTAAATGCTTCAAAGGTTTAATATTTTGGCATGAAATTATTGAGAGCTAAATTACTCATATTTTGAATAGCCCTCCCTTTACAATTTAATTTTTAATTGTTATTTCATTTCACTTGCACTTTTGATAGAAAATATTAAATTCAGTACCAGTTCTAGTATAATTAAAATATAGACGAATTAATTGGCAACACAAATGGAAGATATTGTATAAATAGTTAGGTTTTCATTTTCATCATCATGCTTGAAGTCCATTTTGTGGTTCAAAAGCTTGTGAAAATATATACCCACAGCAAGCTCAAGTTCAACTAACCTATTTTTCTTATGCATTTCTTCTTGATCTTCATCTTTACTCATAATAACTACACATCTTTCTTTCAAAACAGTTGAGTAATATTTAGATCCGTAGGCAGATCATCCATCTGTATATGCACCATGGGCGACACGACAAGCGATGATTCGAGGAGTTGTCCAAGAGGTCACTGGAGACCCGCTGAAGATGAGAAGCTCCGACAGCTTGTCCAGATATATGGACCTCAAAACTGGAATTCCATAGCCGAAAAACTTCAAGGAAGATCAGGTAGCTGAACTATATAACACTGCTTAATTAGCACGAGCTTATCATCTTTTTATAATTATTTCGTTCATATAATTAGATTTAAACCAAAACATTATTTCAATATAGAATATGCATCTTCTAGCTTACCAGGAAGCAAGGAAGTTATCTAAGAAAGATTTATATTGTTCAGATATCAATGTCATGCAAAAATCAATATCAACCAAATTAATTAAACAGTCACATACTTTTAAATCTTGATTTTTCATCCAAATTTAATCATTTTCAATGTTTCCCATCCGTCCATCACTAATTCAATGCATGCTAAAGGCTGTATAGATCAAGATTTGGGGTTCGAGTCACCGTTGTCATTTTACAAAATAAATAAAAAATAAATCAAGATTTTAATTATCTATCAAGATATTGGTGTTTTTAATGGTTATTTTAGAACAGTGACAGAGTCAGGATTTTAGGTCAGGTAAGACACAAATTAAAAAAGTTAGTAAGCATATATGCAAAATTTCAAAGTAGTCGTGGCAACATGATTAAGTCTCTGAAAATATATATTTATAAATGGATAAAAATAAACAAATAAACATCAATAATTTACATAAATACTAAAATAATTGATTATACAAAATTACACTCCATGTCAAAACATAAAATTCACACTCGTTGAATTTAAGAATATCAGCCCGTAAAGGATACGTCCGTAACTAGACTTCATGAAAAATAAGGCATATATGTAATTTAAGAGTTATAATGAATTTATATTTAGCTGTGTACACATTTTTTTTTAATAAAATCAAAATGTACAATAGTTTTAGTGTATGATATCATGATTTTAAGTATATAGTTTGCTTTTAAAGACCTATGTTTTTTATATTTCAATTGTATATTCTAAATGTAAAAATCCACTCATATGAAAACATTATATAATTAATAATTTTAAATTAAGTATAGTTTTATCATGTTTAGAAAATAAGTTAAGTGATGGTAAATAAATTTTAAGATATGTGCTTGTGATGGTTAAATAAAATTAAGAAAAAAATGAAACGGGAGAAGGCAAAAAAATAATGGGAAAAAATGTAGAAACTAGGATTTGAACCCATGACCAAATGGAAAGGATGCAACCTAGACTTGCCCAAAAATCTACCGGAAAACAATGACTTATAATCTTTTCCTTATGCAAAATGTATATAGTCCTATATATTAAATAGAAAAAGTCTGAAAATCATTTCGTACATGTTCCGTAGCCGAAATCCAGGTGAGGCGCTTGCCTCACCTGGCCCATAAATAAATCCGCTCCCGTTTTAGAAGATTTTTTTTCTTTTCAGTAGTACTTGATTAATAAGAGAAATACCATATAATATGAGAACACTTTCAGTTACTTACTGAAACAATGAACCAGATTTCTGTCAATGATGAAATAAAGTGAAAAGAAAATTTTGTTAACAAAATTTAGACA
Organism: Plantago elongata; assembly: GCA_036897095.1. NCBI lineage: Eukaryota > Viridiplantae > Streptophyta > Magnoliopsida > Lamiales > Plantaginaceae > Plantago > Plantago elongata. The sequence goes on from JAYMSP010004841.1 coordinate 5,077, forward strand.
AGTAAATTATAGGGTTTTGGAAAAGGATAACAGGCCTATCATCTCAAGAAAGTGATAAAACCAAATCATGCCAGTATAAAAATTAGAAATCCTATATCTAGAATACCCAATGGTCTGAAAACATTAACAGGATCATATATGAGTGAACAGATTGTATATATGTTTCCATATCATTTAAAAATATGATTGTGCTTATGCAGACTACTAATATATGATCTTACATATGTGCAGGAAAAAGTTGTAGATTGAGGTGGTTCAATCAACTCGACCCGAGAATAAACAGAAAGCCATTCTCCGAAGAAGAGGAGGAAAGGCTACTTGCAGCTCATAGAATACATGGCAACAAATGGGCTTTCATATCAAGGCTTTTTCCAGGTAGAACGGATAATGCTGTCAAGAACCATTGGCATGTTATCATGGCCAGAAAACAAAGAGAAAAAACCAAGTTAATTTGTGGCAAGAGAAGCTTTCAAGATCATATTCTTACAGCTGATCACTCCAAATCTCCCTCTCATTACCAGTTTCGACGAAAGCTTTTGAGAATTCATGATGATCATGAGGAGTATGGCTCAAGAATCAGTTTTGAGAATGGTGGTTCTTTTGACTTGCATAGCCAAAATAAAGACAGAGTCTTCTCCATTTCGTCGCCTTCTGGTTCATTCTTATCCTGGCCAACTAGTTTGCCTGATTTATCCGGTAAAGATGGAAAACTGTGCAGTTCTGAGTCCGTGATTACTTCAAGGAAACAAGGGAGAACTTTCTCAATATTTGGTCCCAATGGGGATTCTGTTGGAACATTTGGCAACCTAAACAAGAAAGAGCATGTAACAAGTACTTTGAGTACACCTTACGTAAATGCAGGCGAAAATTCATGTCCTCTTGGGAATATGAAGATGAGAGCTGAAAATCAAGTTCATGAGAAGTCCATCCAAAAGAAAGATGTTCCTTTCATTGATTTTCTAGGTGTTGGGATTTCTTCTTGATAAAAGCGCCCGTCAAGCTTTAAATATCCCTTCATTAATTTTAACTGCAATGCCATGGAACGATTGTTCCTGAGGCCATTGTGACCTATTTTGGGAGGAACATGTTACCTCCATGCCTTCTCACAGAAGTGTATATTTGTCATATTTATAGTTTGTAATGTAGCAAAACATATATACTAAGTCTTATAGAAAGATATATGTTGGAAGTGATAAGGTAGTGCAGTTGAATGGAGAGATGGAGCGAGAAGGAGGTGCAATGTTAGATTTTTTATGGAGCATAAGGTGGTTTGTGAGTAATTAATGTAGGGAGTCGTTATACTATTTGCCATTTCAAAAACAAAATAAAATAGAAACATACATGTTGATTTTTTATTTATTGGTTAATGCAGGGGAATGGCATTTTTGGTCCCAAAGTTTGGGGCCTATGGCACGCGCAATACAAAGTTTGGTCACCATAGTAAATCTAGTCCTGCATTTACAGATTTCTGGCAATTTTCGTCTTTTCATTAAAATAAAAAAACGACCATTAACCGAGTTGACTCCAGATGTGTCACTTTTGTCAACCATTTAAACAAATTTTGACTTACACATTACTTTGTCACATTCATAACTCAAAAAAAAAAATTTCAAAATAAAATCTAAAATTCATATTTAAAATTAAAAAATAAATGGAAATTTAAATAAACTTAAATCAATTAAAATAGAAAACAAAAAAAACATCTATTTATTTTTTAACATCAAATCTGAATTTTAGATTTTATTTTTGTCTTCCAAGATTCACTTTCGTTTTTTTATTTTCTATTTTAATTTATTTAAGTTTATTTAATTCTTTATTTTTGTCTTTCAAGATTTTTTTCCATTTTTTTTATGTTTTATATTTTAATTGATTTAATTTTATTTAATTTCTATTTAATTTTTAATTTCAAGGGATAATTCCAAAAACCTCCCCGGAAATGTCGTGTTTTTAAAAAAACTCCAATTTTTTTACTACCTTGAAATTTCCTTTTCTCAGACCTCCCGAATACATCTTCGTCCTTCTTGGCCATTAATAGTCAACTGACGGAGAAAAGTCAACTGAGTCAACCGTTAGTCAACTCTAAAAAGTCAACATTTTTTAAATTAATTTTTTTTCTTTCAAATAATGAAAAAAATCATTTTCTAAATTAAAAAAATAAAAATCATTTATTGCAAATTAGTCCATACGATTTCCTAAATACTCATGTACTACATTTTCTTTTTAGCAAAATACACCCTAAACTTTTAATATACCACAAAATACTATCACCACCTCCAACCACCATTTTCACCACCTCTAACCATCATTTCCACCACCTCCAAACACCGTTTCCAACACCTTTGCCGTATTCATTCCTTCTTCATTTTCTCCAAATAAGCTCGAGCTTAATTTTCTTCATTAAAAAGTTGACTTTTGAAGGGTTGACTTCGTTGACGAACGGAGTCAACTAACAGCAAGGAGTTTAAAAAAAAAAGATGGATGTATTTGATATTTCACTCTTTTCCAGGGAGATTTTTGTAATTTTTCCTAATTTCAAATCAGAATTTTAGATTTTATTTTATTTTTTCTTTTTTGAGTTACGATGTGGCAAGGTGATGAGTAAGTCAAAACTGATTTAATTGGTTGATCAAGATGACACATCAGCAATTAACTTGGTCAAGGATCAAATTTTTATCAAAAAGATAAAATTTACCAAAAGCCTATAAATACAAGATTATATTTACCATCGAAATCAAACGTTGCATTACACATGCCATAGATCCTAAATTTTGGGACTAAAAATGCCATTCTTACCTGAATGCATATACTATAGCTAAAGAGCTAGATATTCATTTTGAACTATCAGCCTAGTTAGAGGTGCAAATGTAATATTTGTAGATGTTTGAAACGTTACAATGCACACACTAGTCTCGGTAGCTGGAATATTGTAATTTTTCTTATGATTTGCTTCACTAATTAATAATAAGTGAGAGAATTAATTACGAATTTAATATAATTTAGATAAAAATATCTACAAATTTACAACTTCAATTATGAATGCATATGCTAAAAGCATTAGTTGTAGGTACCCAAATTCTAACTCCTAAATCACTCCTAAAGTATCTACTATCCAATATATAGGACACTTAGTTTTATAACCAGAATCTCAGGGTTCATATTATGGGATCCTATTTATCTAAATATTATGAAAGACTAGTGTTATAAATTGTTGTGGACCATTGTTGGAAAGTTAAAGTTTGACATCACCTAAACACAAAATATGCATCTATTCTTTCACATGATGTTTCGCTGGTGGAATTAATTTGATGGGCCATAATACATATAGGAGACCTGAAATTTTACATATTTTAGTCAAATTTCATAATTTTACCTCATATTTAGCTTTATGATGCATTTTAGGACTCCAACAAAAAGTGCTTCAAAGAGTTGATGACTTGACGGTATCATTTTTGTAATAATACTGGAACTAAAAATCTTTCCTGGATCAAGACATCCCGGATCCCTTTTTCCAATTAGGCTGGGTTGAATTTGAGTTCAAATGTGAAGCCCAATACATAAAGTTTTGCCAATAAGTTTCAGACTTGGCCCGATTACTTAAATTAACGTAAAATTCTCTCTTTCGCAGTGTTATTTCAACAGCATACGTCACATCTAAACGTTTCAATGCATAAGGTTCATAATCTAACTCATTTAATAAGATCGATCAATAAGTAAAATGAACCGAGAACTTATGTACTTATGTGAGAAAGTTGAATCATAATGTCTCCCTCATGTTCTAACACATGTTGATGCAGAAAATTGAATCCAACGTAGCATGATTTATACAAAGTTCGCTGATAAGGTAATTGAATCCAACGTGACATGATTTATATAAAATTAGCTAATAAGGTAATTGAATCCAATCGTAACCTGATATAATTACAAGAATTTCAAACCTTTTACTTTTTCTTTGAAATTATCTTGTTCCTTGAATTTGGTAGGAAACTTCTGTCCAATAAGAAGAAAGCATCAACTTGTACAAAATGTTCATATTGACCATGTACTAGATAATTCATGCAGCCAGTAATATTATACTTCAACTTGTAAAGTCCACCACTTAATTGTAGCAGGTGGATATATATACTAAGATAATACTATTCAAAACGTAACAATATATTTGTCTTGGTCAATACTCACCGTGTCTGCTAACATTTGTTCTTTTTTAAATTGGTTCCTTCCCATATATCCTATAAAAATGTGAACCATCTTCCTAAGGATTAGTTCCATATACGCACATCCAAATCTTCACGTCACGTACATATTTTGAAGAAATTAAAACATGTCTGTTAACTCCATCATTGTTTGTGAATACTCGTCTAGTCTTTCTATCAAACGCTATTATCATCATCTTTCACAATCTCGATTCAATTCAACAACATTCGCGTTGCATAACACGAGTCTGCCAAGTCTCGGTGGCATTAGACTATCGCGAAAGGATGTCAAACGTAAATTCCTAGTAAAAAGTAGTGTTGTTCAACCGGGCGACTTCCCACCACCATCAGGACCTCAGTTCGACATCATGTAAGTTGAATTTCCCATTTCTGCATTGAAACATTATTTAGAACTTCTGTTTTGAAGTATTGTTTATCTAACTTTCTTCCACGTTCGTTCTTGGTTCTAACTGAATGCAGAAAATCATTGCTGGGAGTGATGGCATTTGTAGTACCCTTCTTCACAGGCAGATGGGTCTCACTTCTCAAATTGAAAAGTATATTTCTCATTTCTACTCATACTAGTTTGATTTCGTATGTATACAAATTGCATGTATATACAAGCTTGTGTATATATTAATTAATTAATTAATTAATGAAAAGCTTTTCTTGATGTGTCTAGATGAAGTTGATACTGCGGTGCAAGCGCTAGAAGATGTGGTTGAGGGGATTGAGAACGTGGCCAATGGGATCGATAAGGCTGCAGAGAAATTATCGAAAGATCTTCCAGAAGGTGGACAATTAAGAAAAGTTGTTGAATTTATTGAACATGCTGCCGAAAGAGCATCTAAAGACGCTCAGTTTATTGACAACATCATTGATGCGGTAACAAATTCATACATTTATTTATATTGTTTAACTCTCCTATAGTCCTATGTCCTTAAAAATATAGTCAACTCTGAGTTGTATAAGCTTTCTCCTTTTCAAGATGATAATCGCGAATATAAGTAAACCTAATCTAAATTAAGGATGGAGTAATCCTCCTCTAGACGGATTAAAAGTCAAGTGGAATTCTAAGTTTTTGTTTCAAACTCATATAACTTGTATGAGTAGTTGTTATGTTTGAACATTTGGAATAGTCAAAACACAATAGTAAGTTGAGGATTATGAATTTTTTAAGCGTAATTACGTTGTCACCTGCAGGGGCGGTGCTATATGTATGAATAGTAGGGCTATAACACCACCATTTCTCTATATTTTTTTACTTTTATGTGTTTTTTATTATTTTCTTAATATAGATCTACCCATGTTTTCTTAAATTAAACTTTAAACAGGATGATTTCAACAAGATTAGGTTATTTAATTTATAAATTTATTAAAAGAATTATCCTCAATAATAAAAAATTATTAATTTTGTATATTTATAGGGAAATACAAATAATTTAAACCTACTCGTGACAAGATTCTGACTTCGATCCTAATTACCTGATAATATTCAACGCTAGTAATTAATCTAGCTAGTGCATTAATTAGTTGAATTTAGTTGGAATATTTAACACGACAAGTAAAACATGACTTGCTAGGTTATTTCCTTGATAAACAAGTCTCAACTTTAAAACTAAGATCATCATCTTAATCAGAATTAACTACTAGTCCTAGGAGTGATTTCTGATTCGGCAAAAAACGTAAGAGGATTAATTTGTTTTATGATACTTGACTGAATGGCAGGTGTAACATAGTACGTATAACTGGTACAATTGTGATGCAACATTGAAATCATGCACATTGAAGCAGTATTAGTATTGAGAAACTATGGCCTTTCTTGTAAATACATTAGTCATTATTGGTGCTAATTATCAATGCAAATGCAGGTTCAAGAAGCAGAGGAGAAGGTTGAGGAGTATGTTGCCCATGGGCTTTCCAAGTCAGAAAGTGGGACTCATGCCTTAGAAGAAGAAACTAAAGCCCATGAATTAATTGAAGAAATAATTGAAGCCCAGGAATCAATTGTAGAAATAATTGAAACCCATGAACGAGATCAAGAAGCCCATGATTTAATTGTAGAAATAATTGAAACCCATGAACAAGATCAAGAAGCCCATGAGCGTTCTGAAGAAGCAAAAGATGCACAAAGATGACACAAGACTTCTATCTATTTTAACTTGTGCAATGTTTGGCACACTTTTGCTGCACCAATATTCTTTATTTTTGTATATATATTCCTTAATTTTGGGAGATATTCTTATGTGTAATCTTAATCAATGTGTATAAATAAATGATTAAAAATTTATATGATTCCCAAGTTTATATTAAAGAACCAACTACGATTTTTAATTTGTGTTTACTGGTTAGTGATTTGCCCAATCGATTGCCCACGTTAGAATCATGTATCGTTGTTAGGAGTATGTGCCTTGTCGAGAGTCTTATTATAGTGCTTGACACTTACTTAGAAATAAGTCGAGCTAGCTCACCTTGTCAGATCTTGAATTCCAACCGAACATTGATCAAACTTTCTCGCGAGCTGATCCAAAGAACCGATTCTTTAACACCACTACTAATTACAATTACAGGTGTGCAGATATAATGACAGAAGATGGATGCATACAAGTGTATAAATAAATAGAAAAGGCAGGCAAGGCAATTGAAATGATCAGCTCCACAAACAAGAGCTTTAAAAAACTGTTTATTCCCGCGAAAAAGCATTACTTTATCCCATTTACAGAACTGGAAAGTGATCTCTCTGTCTTCTCAATGGAGATACATCGACCCCTTTATCTTTCTTATTCCAACATGTTGTGCCTCTTCATTTTTTTCTCCAGATCAAACTTTTTCTCATTCTCAAATACCTTTAATTTGAGCGAAAGATGGTGAAAGAAACCGAATTTTACGATGTTCTTGGAGTTAGTCCTTCCGCTTCAGTTACCGAGATTCGCAAGGCGTACTATCTTAAGGTCTGGATTTCAACTGATCTATACTAGTTTCGTATTATTCGATTAGAATGGCAGTATTTGTTATTTTACATGACACCTGTTTATTTACATAAAATGTACAAGTACATCGTTTGATCAAAGATTGTTTTATGAGGTTAACGGGTATACGTGCATTTCATTTCTTTCTGTACACTTAAACGACAATACATTCGATGTTGTGAAATGACTTGAGTTGAAATGAAGAGAGTTTTTGTTTGTTTTTCCAGGCTAAGCAAGTTCACCCTGATAAAAATCGTGATGATCCTCTGGCAGCTGAAAGATTTCAGGTAGATTCTTGCGTATCACAAAACGGATTGTCCTTCTATGACTTGAGTATCATTTTTTCAGTATGTATAGCTGAAAGTTCTTGTGAATTCAGGTGTTGGGAGAAGCATATCAAGTACTGAGCGATCCGGCTCAAAGAGATACATACGATCAAAATGGAAAGCACTGTATATCTAAGTAAGAGATTACTGTCCTACATACAATGCATGGGAAAAGAAGAAAATGTGGATGAACTAGTTTTATCCTCAAGCAATCAACTAGCCAGATCATCATCACTAATTATATTTTCGAAGATACTATAACTAGAAATTCAGTATTTGAATGCAGTTTTTAATTAAAGACAATTGTGATAAAAAAAACCTGATAGCAATCCATTTAGAATTTGAGATGTAATCTTTATTTGTTTTGTCTTGATTATGTCTCTTTGCTTGTTTACTCGGTTGTGTTCCAGTCCAGTTACTGTTTTGAGAAAGGGTGTTTAATTTAATCTGTCTCTATCGTAGGGAAAGGATGCTCGATCCCACTGCTGTTTTCGCTCTTCTTTTTGGAAGCGAACTATTTGAAGACTACGTAGGGCATTTAGTCGTGGCATCCATGGCTTCTGCAGAATTAACTGGCGAAAACGACAATCCTGAATATGTGCATGACAAACTTAAGGTAGGATGCATAGGCAGATTTAACAATCAGCTTCGAATTCTACTCTTTCATATCCTTATTGTGGATTTTCTTTTACATGATAAAACTTGTAATGAAGGCTGTTCAGAGAGAAAGAGAAGAGAAGCTAGCTAGAAAACTAAGAGGCTTGCTTAACCGCTATGTTCGTGGTGACAAAGATGGCTTCGTAAAATATGCTGAATCTGAAGCAGATAAGCTTTCTCAAGCAGGTCAGATATGACCCTTTCATCTTATCCAGCTCCGGTTTTCCTCTTCCCAGATCGAACTAGTACTGATTCTATTAAATGTCCAGTAATTTAACACCACTTCCCTTTACAGCTTTCGGAGCAGAAATTTTGCAGACTATTGGATACATATACTCAAGACAGGCAGCCCAGCAGCTGGGGAAGAAAGCTCTTTATTTAGGAGTACCTTTTATGGCCGAGTGGGTTCGTAATAAAGGGCATTTCTGGAAATCACAGATGACAGCAGCAAAAGGTCTAATCTGATCTCTCAATAGCTCAAATTATCATGTTCATGTACTCTAAAGCAATCTTACAGAAGTTGATTGAACGTGTGATTCAGGCGCTTTTCAGTTGCTCCAACTTCAGGATGATGTCAGGCGACAGTTCAAGATGGATGGTAGCGGTCCAGATAATGACATGGAATCGCATCTGAGACTAAATAAAGACACCCTTATGAATTCACTGTGGAAGTTAAATGTGGTGGACATTGAAGTAACTTTGTTACATGTCTGTCAAATTGTAAGCACTTCTTAAGGCCATCAATTTCTGTAGGTTGATGATTTATGATTGCTACATGTCAAATATCCTTCTACGTATTCTTTGCAGGTTCTGCAGGAGAGTAACTTAAGGAAGGAAGAGCTGAAAATGCGTGCAGTCGCCCTGAAGATCTTAGGGAAGACCTTTCAGGTAACGTTTACAGCACTGAGCCTTTAACGTTGCTGAAGCTGGTAAATGTGAAACTGCGGGCATGCCTTCTGTTATGTGACAAATAGTAACAGAAGATGTTGAAATGTACAGAGTCCAAAAATGCCAGATGGTGGGACATCAAAGAAGATTGATGAACTATATGCCGATGAGAGCACTTCTGATAGTAGTGATGATGAGGACTCATCGAGACCAATAAACTACCGGACTCCTTTTCTCACGCAGGTACATGATTACTGCATAGACATTAGAATGCATTCCCCAGATTTTTGTTGAGGAGATAGTTTCCAACTTTCCACCATTGATATTGCTTGCAACAGGGAATCGGAAGACTCTTCAGGTGTCTCTGTAATCCAGCATACGACGTAGATGATGATGATGATGATGATGAAATCGTTTACAGGGGAAGATGATTTGCTTGAACTGGATTTGCCTATATGACACCACAGCACTATGTTTGTACACAAGATTGGTACTTCACTACAGTTTTAGCCCACATTATGTTTCACCAGATATCTTTTGAAGAGCTATGAAAGCTCATTTTCTGTTCACTCAAAATCTATGTACTGAAACCTACATTCACATTTTCTTGTTCTTAGCATAAATTAATTAATGTAATATTGTCACATAGTCGAAAATTATAACCAACCGTGCTATTCCTCAAAATGGAACCGAGAGCACTCAGACAAGATTAGTCCCATGTAATGGATACGAGCAGGAAACTATACAAGAAGGGATTTTATTCAAGCAAGCTCAGCACAATCTTAAAGCTATTCCCATTCAGCTTATAAAACATTATTGTATTCCAGTTCTGTTTATTTATAGTCACAAAATTAAGCTACTAATTTACAACATATTGAAAACTCAAACATATTAACATAGATAAACAAAAATCCATGAAACTCACGCAACAGATATACAATACAATGATTTTCAGGGTACACTCATGACTTCATTTCTCTAAAGTTAGTGAGCGAGATGAGGCACTCGAGTGGTTGAGCGATAAGCTTGAACACCGCAGGCGCAATGTACAGAT
>JAYMSP010004842.1:0-15160 GCA_036897095.1 Plantago elongata
TGTTGACAGCAGATTCAGTGTGTGACATGTTGATAATTTCCTTTGACAGGTGATATAATCCATCAGTGAATATACTACATCCAATCACCTTTCTTGCTGTTATGTCCTGCAGATCACAATGATGTTTATGAAAGTGACAACTTAAGTTTTCAAAATGAGTTAAGTATGGAACAGACACTAAGTTGAAAGTAAATCTAGGCACAAACAACACATTATGAAGTATTAATTTATCTGATATCCTTACTTCACCACTATTTACTGCAGTGATTCTATCACCTGTTGGTAAATTAATATCTATCTTAACATCAATCACATCACCTGTATAGAAACTAAAATCACAAATCATGTGATCTGTGGCACCTGTATCAAGGATCCACACATTATCTTTCCCTGCTAACACACTTGAAACTAATGCATATTTAGTCTTACCTGTTTCTGAAGTAGATGGTACTTCAGATAATGCAACAACAACTTTGTGTATGGGGCTAGGTATGTGCTGCTGTTGATTCATCAGCTGATGTTGTTGCTGAAACTTAGTAAATTCAAGAAATTGACTGTACAAATCAGCATTCATATCATCAGCTACAAAATGATGTTCTTCAGCAGCTTCCATTATTGCAGCATGAGCATGATGCTGCTGACCACCACAATGAGTAAGCCTCTTGCTAGCACCTTTCCTTTGCCATCCAGGTGAATACCCAATAATCTGATAACAAGTCTTCATTTTGTGCCCTATGGCACCACAATGGGAGCATTTTGGTTTATCCTTATCTTTATTCTGATATTTGAAGTAGTTGGCATTCTTCACCATGCACATTGCATTTTCAGGTACTGCAGCTGACTTTTTACTCATCATGGCCATGTATTCTTGACATGAATGCATGTTCTCATATGAATTGAGTCCTCTTTGCCCCTCTTCTTGCAGCAAAATTGAGTATATCTTCACCAAAAAAGGAATTAGCACTGCATCAATATTTGACTCCTTATAGCAGCATATGAATCATTCAAGCCCGCTAAAAACTTAACCATTCCATCCTCAAGCTGAGTGGCTACTAAAGCATCACTGCCTCCACATGTGCAAGTACTCACTGGCCTCCACAAATTCATCCCACATTTTCTTGAACTACCCATAATAAACTGACACAGTGCTAGCACCTTGCTGGATTGAATTTAATGATTTCAGCAAATGAAAGACCCTAGGCCCTACACTTCTAGTGATCCTAGTTTGCAGTTCCAACCATAACTCTCTAGCAGACACAGTTCTTAAATGGGAAGAACGAATATCTTGAGTGCAAGAATTCAATATCCAAATGCGTACTAGAGCATTTGCTCTCTTCCACGCAGCAAACAATAAAGGAGTAACAAATTCATCTGGGACAGAAATCGTACCATCAATGAATCCCGTTTTGTTCTTGACATCCAGTGCCATCATAATCTGCTGGCTCAATGACTGATAGTTAACTTCATCAAGTTGCTCAAGAACTATGGCAACTTCAGGTTGATCCAAAGCTTGCAAATAGAACGGAGAAGAAGGCAAAATCCAACCCAGTTTCCAATGGATGAACGTGTCGACGATCACCAATCCCATTCATTGAACCGTTATCTTCCATGGATAATCAATGAATGAATCAAACAAACAGAGAATCGCAACCCAATCGGCGAAACACAAACACACAGCGGAAATCGATCAAACTTTCAAAAAATTGATCAAGAAATCACAAGTAATTGTAACTTGGCTAAACTGATACCATGATAACTTTCATGAACAGAAAGATATTTGTATATTGAATTAAAGTTGAGAGAATACAGAATGAATCAATAAATGAATGAAGAGGAAGAACACAGCTTGTATATGAGAATTCTGCAGCGGAATAGAAGATAAAGATAAGGAGAATGAGGAGAAAAAGTGAAGAGAGAGAGAGAGAGAGTCAAGGTCAATAGGGAAAAGAGGAGGCATGACAATGCTCGTTGGAGATTTACATGGTACTAATATCATGAAAATTTATTTTTCCGAAATATTTCATTGAATATGTTTTACATATTACAACATTCTACGACTAAAGTATATAATAATACTAGAACTAGAGTTATACTACAATTAAAATTCTAATATAACACTAATTGCTAAGCTAGATTATATTCTAACTAAGGCTATGTTTTCTTCAACTTAAAAATTACTTCAATTCAGTTCAGTTCAGTTCGGCGTAGTTATAATTTATATTTTACTTTAGTTCAATTCAGTTTAGTTAAATTTAATTCAGTTCCATTTAATTCAGTTAAATTCAATTTCATTAAGTTAAATTCAGTTAAATTTAATTCCATTTAGTTGAGTTGAGTTTAATAAATTTCACCACTAACATTTACATACTCTATCATGCACAATCACAATGATCTCATTGCTTGCACTTTAATTGCCCCTATGTTTGATTAATAAAGACAGCATGTCATCTGCTAAAATTTAAAGGGGAAAATTTACCTTGGTTTCATACTCAACAGTGGCTTTACTCAAGAAACTCAGCCTTGAGCTTCTCCGTTTGTGTCATCGCATTCATCTGCTCGACCTTCCTATGCAACTCAGCATCCCTTAGAGCGACGGCCTTTGCAGACTCGACCTCCGCCACCTGTGCCTCCATGGCCCATCCGGCCTTCTTTTTCGCCAAATCAGCATTAGCTTCCGCAACTTCAGCATCTCTCAGATTCTCAAAGACCTTAACCTCAGTCCTGACTCTAATCTCCTCTTTCTTCCCCTCTCCCATCCTTTGATTCGATATAATTCTCGTCTCTGCATCAATCTTGGCAGCATTTTGCAGCGTCTTTCCGTCTCTTAATTTGGCACCAACTTCTCCTTTCATCCTCGCCTCAGCAACATCCACCTTAGCCTGATTGGCAGCTTCCATCTGCGTCTTCTGCCCCAAATACGAGAAATACTCGTGCCCTGGAACATCCACCAAATGCTTAACATTGGCATTGTAAATCACGAGGCCGAATTGGTCCAGTTCAAGCTGCACTTTATCAAGAACTTCCTGCTTAAACTCCTTGGTTCCCTTGAAAATCTGCTCCATAGTCATTGAAGCAGCCAGAACACGAGTTTCGCCCTCGATCACACCCTGAACGAGATCCTTAATCTAATGAGCAGTTTTCTCAAGGGGTGCAATGAGCTTGGTATACCTGATAAGAGCCTCATGTTGGTCACTACGAGGACCGATAGTGAAAACATCAGGGAGGACGAAAGGGAGTTTCCCTGCACTCATGGCCTGAACGTCGAAGGTGTAGTTAACGAGGGATTGGTCGAATCTAGTTGAGGATTGACCTGGGAGAACCCAGGCTTTCTTGGTGATCTTGATGTCGGTTATTCCGACACCAGTGACCACCAAGTACTCAGATGCTCCGGTAATTCTGTACATTGTGAGTAAATGGAATTTAATTAGGATTACAGTGAGTTAAGGGACAATTAAGAAAGATTCAAATGCAGCTTGTTCTTTATAGGAACGTTAAACTATTAAATACTAAAACGTTCTTTGCTTGATTGCTTATCAAGTTGAAGAACCAAAAGTCAGAAAAAACAACGGTTGTTAAACCTGCCATTGTAGAGACTAGGTCGCAAACAACATAATTGCATCAATTATCCATATATTATTTAAAATCGATGACTATCTAAAAAAAGAATCATGTCACGTGGTCAAGAATCCTATGTGGCAAGACTTGCCACATGGGCAAAAATTCGGCAAATTCTTTTCCAAACAATTCATTTTTTAAATTTCCTATTTTATAGAAAAAAAATAAATCATGCATATAACTTACCATCCTATTTTTAGTATAATCAAAATCTCACAGACTCTCACTAAACGTGGCCAATTGGCTATTGGAAAATGCTTAACCAAACTAATCAAACTGCTTTATTTCACAAAATCTCAAAAACGTGTCTGTCCAAACAAATTAATTTTGAGGTGCCAAGGCAATAGACACCATTATGTAAAAGCTACCTTAGAGGAAGAATTGAAAACAATGACATCCAATTTTTAGCAAACTTGACACATTTCAACATAGTATATCTTAAGTTATAAATATTTACATTGAAAAAGTAGCTTGCTAGAAATATTCGCAAACTATGTATGTTCAAACAAAGTGACATACAGAGTTAATAAAAACATCTAAGTTTAAAACAAAATGTGTTTGGTAAAAAAATTATATCATATGGAATATTAAATGGAATAAACCAATCAAACACACAAAAATTCAAATTAAAAAAATAAATTGACAATGTGTAAAGACGAAGAAGAAGATGATGTACGTAGGGGAGAAGGAGAATGTGGATGTTGAGAAATAACATGTATACTACATGGCTTCATTCATCCGGAAGTTTTGAATATGGTAAAATATGAATTCAAAGTTTTGAAAGTTACAAGGATTATTGATAGTGATGTTGGAAATTGATCATATCACCTTATAGAATTGGAAATGAACTTTTCACACGATACTCTATATAATTAATTATACAACAATTAAGTTAACAACAAATTAAAACGACAAGTTAAACCCAGCATATATCTCCAAGTTTGGAAAGTAATTAAGCGAAACTTAAACTAATCTTAGAACAAGATCAATTATGGAAGTCCTCATACTTGTGTTCATTGTGTTAGTCTGTCTTGTAGGTGCAACCATAGTTTTGAATTCTGTACGCGCTTGTGCCCGAGCTGCTGACGTGGAGAAAGGCCAAATTCCAAGAAGGATTGAACCAGGGGGGGGGGGGGGGGTTTAGAAGTTGGGGTTAGAAGTTGGTGGCTATTAGTACCGGTGGAGACACCTATCACGGAGGTCGGAGGTTGTACTGGTTGTGGGGGTGGTTACTCTCAAGCTCGCGGTAATGCTCAAGTTCCTGGTGGGGGAGGGGTCCTTGGAAGTGCAGGTGGCGATATAGGCATAGATGTTGACCATGGTGGTGATGGTGGTAGTGATTGTGGTGGCGGTTATGGTGGGGATTGATTGTAATTATAAATGTTTAGTTCAATTTTACAATGTAAATATAAGAATTAGAGTCTCATTATGTAATATATAATAAATAGACATTCTAATATTTTACATTTGTTAGGGATAAAAGTAAAATGAATTAGTGGACGAAATTTAATGAATCTAATTAGTGTACAGGTTAATGAATGAAAAGTTGAATGTGTGAATGTGTAAACCATCAGTGTATTAAGCGATAAATGTATACAAGTTGATTGCGATATGTTTGTATAACTGGGTGTTCCATTTCCAAAAAAATAAAAAGTGAATGGTCCATCTTTAAATATATGTACTTCAACGTTATGAGAAATGAAGGGACCGATTGGAATGCGACTTAAATGTCCCGATTTAAATGTTTGAATAGTGATCGGAATTATAATGAGATTGTTAAAAATGTGTTTGGTATAGAATTGTAATTGGATAGAGTATTATAGGTTTGTTATATAGGTAGAGAAAATGTTGCTACTGTAGAGTCATTTCAATCTTCGGCATTTAAATGCCATAACAAACACAAAATCTTCAAATAGCATTCAAACAGGCATTTAAATGCTACTCCAATCAGCCCCGAACTCTTCATTCTTTTTATTTTATTCTCTACATTATTTTCTTTCTTGTACTTTTAATCTCCTAATCTTGATTTTGCTCAACAACAGTTAAATTTAATATTAATTTGTATCAATTGGATAATCAACTAAACAAATCTCACACACAATCACAATTAGAAATATAAAGACGACTCTTGTTTTGATCCCACAAAGCAATCT
Source organism: Plantago elongata (assembly GCA_036897095.1). Taxonomy (NCBI): domain Eukaryota; kingdom Viridiplantae; phylum Streptophyta; class Magnoliopsida; order Lamiales; family Plantaginaceae; genus Plantago; species Plantago elongata. The sequence goes on from JAYMSP010004842.1 coordinate 5,769, forward strand.
ACATGTACACAAGAGAACAACTGCAATTCACTTACTCTTGGAGAAATTTACAGAGAATTGACCAGAGTTTCCACCAAAACAATTCACATCGATTTCTACCAATGCTTAGTCTCCCTCATCTCAATACAACTCGAAAGGTTAGCACAACCTAATTTCCTACTACTGGTAGAATTATGCATGTAGAGCAAATTTAATTATAATAAACTGTATTTTGCTAGTTGTGTTAAACACTTCAACAATTATCTAGAAATTCAAATGACCATTATACACCTTCAATCTAGTATACATCGTGTATACAGTTGAATTATACTTGCAAGGATTATGTTCAGTAAAGTAGTCAATGATACTTATTAAGGTTTGAGATACAAAATCATATTCCATCTGTTTATTGTTTTTCAGTTTTAACTTTTTTACACAATCAACAAACTTAACTTTGGATATAAATTAATTCAAAAGATAAATGTAAAAATATTCAATTGGACTTTGATATTCCACATCATTCGTATTAGTTTCATAGGCTAGTATACTTTTCTCTACTCTTCACTTGGAAACTGAGGAAAAAAATATTATGAAGTACTACTATAAAAGATATGTTTGTTCCTATTGTAAGAAACATCTGGTTTAATCCTACAACCCCACTGCATGTGACTATTAGGTGCACAAGTGGTTGATAAAAATTAATTAAGTTTAATTATACATGAATGTTGGTCATTCCAACTATTTGATGTAGATACTTGGTACCTTCACCCATTAGATACATGATTTTATGTGTACGTGCATGAACTGTTAGAAGAACATCATGAACTGCCTTCACATGGCAATGTCTTCAACATTTTTTTTCCCAATAAAAGTATAAATATACCTACCAGATAACTTGAAAACAACAATCAAATACTCTAAACCATATATTCTTCAAGCTTACTCAAAAGTCACAAGACATTGTACTCAAATATGGCTAACAATGAAGGGATTGATCAGTCTTTCGTCCCCCAAAATGCCGATGAGGACCTGCTCTCCGTCGAGTTGTCTGGTGCTGAGATTGCCTTTCTTATGTCTTGCCTAGAAAATACATCCGAAGAAAGTGTATCAGGGGAATATCCTGGTCGTCCGTTCTTGGGTGATTTTGGTAATAACTACTTTGAGGATAGTATTGCGTTCGACAATGACTTGATGGAGATGTCGCATAGTTTACCTGCAGGGGATGAAGATGTCAATTGGATCGATTCAGAACTTGAAAAAATGTCATGTTCCCTTCCGGGTGATTATGGCCCTGATGACTTTGTAAGTTATGATCATGCAATGGAGTTCAGTAATGTGATTGAACTCGAAGGGGTTGGTGATTTGTCTGAAAGTTGTTATGGTACTAGTCCAGTACTGCAGGAGAATTTTTATATTACTGATATGTGGCATATGAACTGATGGTGTGTAGCACTATGTTTGGCAAAGAAACCAGCTTCTTGGTGCCTTGACATTAATTTCATTTCCTTCAAAGAATGATAATCATGACCTAGTTGTTTTTACTGCAGTCTGATATATTGATTCTTGTACCCGGTAAATCACTTTCGTATCCAACCATACAAACTAGCTGAAGACTTGAAGTATTTATCATGACTGCAACTTTTCTTGTATATATTCTCATAATGTTATTTAGTTTGCTGGACAACTTGAAATTGTCATCTACCCTTTCTGTATGTTACAAGTAAAATGTGAAAAACAGGTGACATTGGCAGATGAAAATCTGTAGTACTAGGATTTAATTTTATCACAAATCCTCAATTATGGTTTAAGGTGCATCACATAATATGTCCAATATTAGTCCTCTAAGTCGAGTTTTTTTTTTTAATTTTGATTTTTTTTAATTTTTATCTTAATTTTGGTCCATAAAAACTATATAAACACACGTATAACCACTAAAACCTTATAAATAAATCCACATATTTTAACACTTTATAAATAAACCCGAAAATTTTAAAATCTTTATAAATAAATTCAAAAAAATTAATAATTCAAATTTCACCCCACTACCTATCTTCCATCAATTTCATACCACCACCACCAAAACAATTTTAATATTAATCTCACATTATCAAAATTTTAACAAAAAAATTCACTTTCATGAAAAAAAAAGAAAGAGCTTTTAATTAAAAAAGAACTCCTGTTGGAGCTCTGGTCGATCCATAAAAACTCTAAGCTCGAGCTTCCATGACAACTCGAGCTTCCACGGAAGAAATAAAAAGAAGAGAAAGATTTGAAGTATTCCTCCATGATTTGAGTTGTTCAATCAATATTACCATTTATATAGAGAGTCAAATGAATTGATAATGAAGAATAAGGTAGTAAATTAGAGAAGAAAGTGAATTACGGTTCATGTTCATTCATTATGCGGAAGCAGGAGTATTTTTTTATTTTTTAAAAATTAAAAACTAATTATTATTATTATACAGTCAAAATAGGTATTTTTGAACTATTTAAAAATAAATTTGAATAAATTTGTAAAACATAGAAATTTTGAGTCAAATGTATAATAAAAAACGATCATTGAAGAAGACGACCTAAAATGAAAAGATTTGTCCAAAAATCGGTTCGAAGGTCCTTCTTGTTCCTTTTTTGCAAATACAAAAAAAAGGACCAATTGCAAATAAAAAAAAAGGACCAAAATTGAAGAGGACCTCGAGTTAGAAGACTATTATTGCAATTCTCCCAGCAATGTGTTTGGCATAGAATTGCAATTCACTTATGTTACGTTTTTATCAAAAAAAACACACCTAAAAATTCAATTCGAATTTAAATAATTCAACTCCATTTTTATAGCAAAACAGTCACTAGATATCTGGTCATTCGTGCTAGTTCAGTAAAATAAGCAGCCTCATCCAGACCTGGTGTTATGTTTGTGCTTGCATTTTTTAGGCTTCAAACTATGATCTATATACACATGAAATTTATAATTGCCAGTGACGAATCCAAAATATATTTCAGATGGGTCAATTTTTTAACTTACAATTTTCACAACTTAAATATCATCATCATCATCATCATTATACAAGAATATTTATCATCATTTACTCATTTATATTACATAATAACACGAATAGCCGAATTATTATATTCAAAATTAATTTTTTTTTATGTATTTATAATTTGTATGAAATATTATATGGTGGGTACGCACGAATATTATTTGATATCTTAAGAAAACTATCAGTAAAAATTCTATACTGTCATATCGTCGGGATCGGGAAAAATTATTCATATAGAGAGCTTATTCCTAAGTAGATGTTTGTACTGAAAATATATTTTTTATAATAAAATAATGTGCATAACTTAAATGTTATATTTATTGAATAAAATTACTAAATACTAACTTGACAAGCTACAAATGTTTTTGGTCAAACAAAAAGGTTCATATATAGATGAACTACTACTTACACGGAAGCTAAAAGATAAGTTACTACTCAGAAGTTCAAATTAGTATCACAAACAACTTTAGATATGAATTTTGCATCTTAAAATTCAGGATGAAAATTATATATATAAATAAATATTATTAAATATTATATCATTGATTACTATTACTTAAGATGGAATAGAAGAAAGTCATGGTATATGACAATGTGGAGTTTATTCTTATTTATAACTAGTTCCAAGTTAGAACCTGAATTTTTTATGACTATTGGGAATTTAATCATTTATATAGTATTATTTTATGGAATGTTTACTGTAGTTTAAAAAAATAAAGAAAGACAAAAGAAAAGTGATGTGTTGTATAAAAATAAAGAAGGACAAAAGAAAAGTGAAGCTAAATTTTGAAAGATAGAAATCTGCTTAGATTAAAAAAGAAGTGAGGGAGTTGAGTATTGAACCAATGACTTGAAGTTTAGCATGGTGTCTTATAACCGCTCAGTCACATATAACTATTGTTATAATTCTTGGTAGGTGACATATACTAATGTATACAATTTCATGTATTTATTATTATTTTACACTACCTATTTAAAATAAAATTAACAACACATACCAATTAAGACATACTATTCTTTAAGAAATTGATGATAATATTCTAACTAATATTTACATATTCTATCAATCTCAATACATTGATACATTCTTTAATCACTACCATGAGCATGGGCAGAGTCATACCTTGTGCTAGGTGTGCCTCTGATAGTTGGAATGTACATGAGCCATTCATTGAGGTCATGACAATGGTGAAATCCATCCTGGAACTATAAGTTTGAAAATGAAACCTTTGTTCTCCGTGAGAGAGAAAGAATGAAGAAAGTGAAAGAGCAATTATACTCTCAGATTTTGGTTTAGCTGGATGGTCCCAAAATGGTGAGAAAGTCCTTGTAGCTGCTTGCAGTGAGTAGATGTAGCCTTTGTAGCTGTAGGGACCTAACTACAATTTAGATTTTGGCAAAAAATGAATTCCTTATCCGTTTTAAAAGATTTTGTATGTGAGACTTATTGCACTAAAAGTTTCGTACCTACGATCGAAAAATGTCCACGTTGTGTACTGGGCACTTAAATGACCCATAAATAAAATAATTTGTTCCGTTTCTTGAGTCCCATAGGACCTAACTGATAAAGGAAGGTGGGATCAAAGATCTGTCCACATATGCATTGTGTTAATACCTTAAACCTGTATAAATGTTAATGATATGAAGTTCTGAACCTATATTAATAGGTTGTTCTTGCTTCACCTTTCAAACAAAATTTCAATCTTATCATATTACATAGGTCATTTCAGGAAAATAATTTTTTATAAAATTTTATGAAAAAATAATTCTTCGTCAGGCTCCCTGAGTGCGGGGGTGCGGAGTAGGGTACCCCACACCCACTTGAGTGAATTTTTTTTATGGTGGGACATGGGTCAAATTTGATGATTAGGGTCTCGTGTGGGTTGAGTTGTGTGCGGGTGGTCTTCGGATTGAGTTTTGTATGAATTCGGGTGCATAACCTAACCTGAATTCGAATTCATACTTAAATAAATTATTAGGTTGTTGTGAATTAGGCTTAAATTCGATCCATTTACAAGATTAGGTGTATGCATTTCCTTCCTCTATGCCACTTTCAAACTAAAAACTACTTAAATTAGTAAAGTGAATGTGATATGCTAATGTTTACATAATTGACTTCTCATATAAATTTAGTTGAATTATTAATGAATTGTTTTGTGTTTCATATAACACCTAATTTTTCTTGTTAATATGTGACATATGTATTATTCAGAGGTAGTATTAATAAAATGGCTGACTACATTATAATTAATAAAATGAAACGATTTCTTTAGAACGTAGGTAGTATTACTTAATCCACGAATATGGTCTGTGATAAATGATTTGTAATAAAAACCTGTAAAGTCTCCCTCAGTACACTTAATAAGTTAAGCAAAAAACTTATCTATAAGAAAACTTGCTATCAAAATCTTTGGGTTTCCATCATTTTTATTAAACAATTAGCCACCAATTTTAATCAAAATCATAATACAATATATAAAATCTCAGTTTTGGTTTTTAACCCAACCTAATCATATTCCGCCAACTCAGATTCTTATTCATTATCTGGCCTATGCTGGATTCTGACATCTGCCGAGATAAGAGACCTCATGGTCTGATACGGTTCTTCATATTCCGTTCAGTTCTTATACGGAATATAACTGACAAACAACACACACCATCATTCAACAATATCCAATCTCTTCAAAATTATGGAATTCATAGTCTATCAATCTCGGAGTCCATCGCTAGAGTTGCTTTTAACGGGCCGATTCGTTGTTTCACAATACGAGGTTGCTGAATTTATCATCGTGCCACACTAGCAGCTTGTTGAATTTCCGATACGGGAGACGATGTATACTATCCATGTACAGGAAGAATGAATTTTGTTGAAGTGATAGGTCGGGTAATCACTCTATTTGTAAGTCAGTTCAATCAATTCCTTGTTCAATCTATATTTCAATCGACTCGCTGTTCATTGTCAATCATACAAAATTGTTAACCGTGTTTATTTGAGTTAATAGATTAATTAACTACGTATATATTGATTTAATTGAGTACTGTTTCAAAACAGAACAGATTTTGATTAGGAATGGCACCTGAGCGATAGCAGCAAAAAGTTTTAAGTTTTGCCCAGGCTTTGGGTACCTAAAAGACTAAGTGGCAATAGATTAGTAGTGTCAATACTGCAGAACTTCACAAGTCACAATTGGCTGAAGGTAATGTGAGGAACATTCAGACTTCTTTTACTTGATTTCAGTTCAGCTATAGCTTTTGAATTTCCTTGGTTTGATTGGATCATCTTAATTAAAGTACGCTAAAAAGAGGAATTTCTATGTTATGTTATATTGATATTGTTTATTTGAAGTTTTAACATCAAAATTCAACAATGAAGAGGCTATCATGTTCTATCTAGGTGCATATTATAATGTTTACATTCATAGCAGTGCATGTGCATATAAGATCCCATGGTCTTCAGTGAATCTGATGCGGAGACGTGTTTCTACGCTACCAATAATACTCAACCACAAGGTAGTACTGGTTATTGTCCCGAATTTATATGTTTTGTTAGTTCATGCCATTATTATATGCCTCAAATATTTTCACCCCTTGATGAATGTTGATGAAAATAGTTGAAATGATACTCCTATTCACACTTTTTTGGGACAGCGATGATGATGCAATTCTTCGAATTCGTGTGGGGAGCAGCAATGTAGAGAGAACATAAGCAATGTTCCCTATATGAAACACAGTGTGTATTATGTGAAATATGTGTTTTTCCTTAGAACTGGTGTGGGAGGAGTTGAAGTATGAGCTCTACCATTTAAGTTGGCACATTATATGCCCGGTTGTTTCACATTAACATGGTTCATTTAGGAGCTGGCTTTCACCTGCAAGAATGCATTTAATTTGTGGCTCGGTATATCCACAACTTCCGGCACCACAGTTTCTTATCCCTACACCATGGGAGTAACACCTTCCAGGAACCGAAAAATGTGGATACTTTGGGGGCCACAAGAAGTGTTGCTGGCTATGGAAAAGCAAATGAAGAATGCCATCACTAAAGTGAATTGCGCAACTGTCAAAGCCACTCCAACCGGTTGATGTGTTTATTTGGAAAGAAACCGTTCTGACACCGGAGCTTTTCGATGATTATGTGATGTTTGAATGAATGCAGTAAATTCTTTAGAGATAAATTCTTTGTTACGATGATTGTAATACAAGTTTGCAAACAACTAAAAAAATTGATTCCGGGCTCTTAATCAAGGTGGTGTCTTGATTGTTGGTTGGTTTGAAATTAGACAAGGGATTTTCAGTATCAAGATTTAGCTGTTGACAAGGATGTTCCAGTTCCATAGATATGGTTTCCTGGGAGCTTATTTGGAGAATGAAAGTACCAAACAAGATAAAAATCTATAGTGCGGCTACTCAAAATTCAAAAATGCTTTGCCTGTATACTCTAATATGTATAGGCGGCATATTTTTGTGAATACTTCATGCCCAGTTATTGTGGAGAAGAGTCTGTTGAGCATATCTTTATCGATTGTCACTAGGCGAGAATTTTTCGGGCTACTTCACTTCCTCATTTTGTTATAACTGCTTACTCCCAACCCCCAGGGGATTTTTTTGGTTGGTTTGTGGGTGTTGCACAGGTACTGACCAGACATGAGTTTGAAATATTTGATGTGTCCTGTTGGAGCATATGGCCTAGAGGCTAACCAGTTTGTTGCCAGACACTTACACAGCTTATTGTAAGCACAATCGCAGTTTTCCAGCCCCCGCCCTCTTGAAGTCGTTAATGCAGATTGGCAAGCTCCACCTGAGGATGTGTGAAGATTAATTTTGATGTTGTGCTATGCAGACTGCATTCGACGGATGGTGTTGGCTTAATGGCAAGAAACAGCGAGGGAGCAACTATCAAGTGTAGATGGCGTCAAATTCCTTTCTTCCCGGATCCCGAGTGTGCGGAGGTTGTAGCCGCTAAATCTGCAATTGAGTTAGCTATAGAGATGCGATGGAGGAAGGTCATCATCGAAGGTGACTATGCAAACGTAGTTAAAGCTCTCAATTTGACGGATAGGTTGTTGTCCCCTGCTGGTGTTTTTCTTGAAGAAGCTCATCCATGTTTCATTTTTCTGATTCCATTTCTGTTTTCTTCATTAGTAGACTGGGTTTATTATTCAGCTCATGATCACCATTGATTCACATTGTGGGGAACATGTTGTTTGATCTTCCTTTGTGCCTTTATTTGGTTGTACTCTGTTCCTTTGTTTTGAATGAATGAAGATGTCACCTTTTCTCAAAAAAATTAAATAAAAAATTTAGGCAAGTTTTCATGAGTTCACAATTCATGAGAAACAGTTTTAAATAATCTATGCATGTAATCAAGGGTTTGTGAGTTTTGATGTAATCAATGTTGTATATAAATTAAATCTTCCAGCAGTTTAGAATCACAAATAGCACGTAAAGACACTTTGCGTTTGGAAAATGGTACTCAAATTCCTGATTGTATATATCTCACTTGCCATGTGTACTGTACTAGCTAGTGTAGTACTATAAATATACTGAAATATCACCAGAATCTTTCTTGATGGTGATTCTTTGCAGAACTAAGGGGCATGAAGTTTCGGGCTAGTTCTGTTACATATCAACAAATTAGAACTGCCACAAATAGTTTCAGTCCGGGAAATCATATTGGAGAAGGTGGTTTCGGTCTTGTATACAAGGTAACTTTTTCATTGACTATTTGTTTCATAAAAGTTCCAAGTCAGTGTAATGTAATAAAGCTTAATCGACGTCCAATCACTGCAATAGTTGAACTGGTAGGTCTCTAAACCAATTGCAGTTGCAACTCTTGATTGATCAAATAAAGTTTAATCGACGTCCTTAGACTATTCTCATGCTAGGGCGAATAGACAAAGCTAAGTAAGCCACAACCATCACACGGTTCTACACAATGGATCTATGAGTGGGTTCTCGCCTCGTAGAACGGAGCAAACACTAGGGTGTAAATACTTTCGAACGAAAAGTTCCGAAACACCACTCATGAATTATGAGGATGACGTCTTTCGAACCAAGTTCGAGACTTAAATTTAAACGGGGAACATTTAATTTTGGGGTACATAATCACTAAACCAAGATCCTTAACATGCATCAAGTAATGGGTGCCGCATATCCATACGTAATGCGAGTTCATATACGAATTTACAATAAATCATATAGGCATTCAAAATAAGCATAATCATGAGTTTACAATAAATCAACAATATATCAAATAAGCATAATTATGCGCAAGTCAAACAATATGATATGGGAACAGATCATATAACATAAACATACGAGTACAATCAAATTGTTGTGAGTCAAAGTTTGCAATAAATAATAATTTGAACTCTT
>JAYMSP010004843.1:0-15160 GCA_036897095.1 Plantago elongata
GTAGACAACGACAATGACTGGCGACCCCAAGCAATCAACATCCATCCATAACTAAGGTATTAACGCCCAAATTATTTATATGAGATTGAGTTCTCCAACACAGCCGACCTGACCAGGGGCTAGCTGGTCAACTAACCCAGCTAGGCAGGTCGGTCAACCACCCCACCCCCCCAAACCTGTCGAGGAATATCAACAATAATTATTTGTTGGGTAACACAACACGTGCACGAACGAATGAGTGTCCTCCTGACACATTTGATCTCCAAGTGACCACTGAAAATACTGCTAAGTCAGTACCAACCGCCTGTCACGTTGATAGTAATCGTATGGCCTCACATTTATTCTCATTTGCTTCAACTTGCTTAAATCACACATCATGCCACGAACAGCTCAGTGGTTTAAACAGGTTGAAGTAATGAGAATTAATGGTCACTCATATACAAAGAACTCGTCAAAAACAACGACCTTAAGTCCAAGCACCAACCTCTAACACTCGGACTGGGGGGACAACCTTCGTGGGTTGGGTCCATCTCGACAAACACACGACACTCCCAACTCAATTGTCTATCGGACAAAGGTAGAGTCAGCTATCTGGACGACAGACGTAGATTGACACCCCAGCCAACCGAACAGACACGGTGCCAAACGAACAAGTAGAATGATGAAAGTTAAAGTACCACTCTTTCATACTGGAACTTCAACTGGGGGACAAACCTAATAGACATGGTCAGACTGCATCGGTCACGTCTCCTAGAGGTTAGTTCATAGCATTTCAATCAAGTTAGACAAGCACGTTTATATGATTTTTATTCAGTTCTTAAGTCAGACATGCACGATTACAAGAATTTCAGAATATGCCTTACTACCGTGAACTGCACATAAGAAAATAATTTTGTGAAAGCGTTATACCTCTCGTAAGTTGATTGTTTATGCTCATTAAAGTTATGTGTTCGAAATTCTATATTTTATTATTCTTGTACATACTCACAGCAAGACTTCAACAACCTACTAAATCACTCCCAAAAAAGACTACCAAACACCAAACTTGAACAGCAAGAAGGCCAAAGTCCTAAAAAGTCTAAAAACATCCGAACATACATAACCAATCCAGCCCCAATAAGGGTAATGCAAATCGCAATGAGCTAACATAAACAACACAAAGCGCAAAATAATCCAACCCAACATGAAGGGCGATGAAAGCATAGTCATAGTGGCTAAAGTTCCACAAGCTTACAAATTCCAAAATTTTCACCATCTAACAAGAACATCACTAAGTACTACCAACCCAATTCCCCCCTCTGGTCGGCTACCAGGGCGAGCAGGAACCGGAACACGCACCTCAGTCATATACGACTCACACCTCCTGACTCGCTTCACAAAGTAATCCCTCTGTTACCCCCTTAAAACTCTCATACATAACGCGTGCTCATTCAAGATTAAGTTGTGACTCGCAGTCTGCCTAGCCATGGCAAGTTCCTCTCTGGCGGCTTGCAACCCCACCTTCAACTTGTCATTCTCACTAGTGACCGAAGCCAACTTCCCCTCAAGCTCAATAGCTCTAGCCGCTTCACGCTCAACATCGGCCATGCCCTTCTGATACTTGGTCAACCTTTCCTTGTGCACCAGTGCATCGCACTCGAGAGCTCTAGCCCTTCACGCTCAACATCAGCCATGCCCTTCTGATACTTGGTCAACCTTTCCTTGTGCACCAGTGCATCGCACTCGAGACGCTTGTTATTCCTCTTGAGCACCTGGACAGAATGTTTAGCTTTTTGGCACTCCTCTCTGATAGAAGCCAAATCCGCCTCCAACAAATGCATGGCCCTATCCATGTACACCGCGGTACTCAAGGCCTATCAGTAAAATATCAAGAGTCACGACCCAATACAAACATGCAAATAATACCGAAAGAAAAATTCTAAGTATTCACGAAGTCTACCTTGGCAGTCTAACAAACCACGTGCTCCATCAAGGGAGCCACTCCATCCTTTACCAGCGGATCGAGATCATCAAGCGATAACATCCTCTCAGAACTCAAAGATAACTCTCCTAACTCAAGAGAAATCTCGGTTCCATCACACCTAATCTTCACGACTGACGGGGAGTCAGCATTCGCTTCACCACTCGTCACCGTCAAGGGTGAACCCGCATCTTGTCCCAATGAGGAGGGAACCGAATCAACTCTAGTGGGACTCAATGATGCCCCAACTGGAATATCTGGTAGAGCACCAAGCAGAGCATCCGCACTCAGAAGGCCATCCTCCATGGTACACGATCCAAAGTCGGGCATGCCAGGCAGGACACCAAGCAAGTCGTCAATTAGACTACTTGAGAGCCCACACAACTGGAAGTCGGGCATGCCTAGTAAGTCATCTGTCAGGCTACTTGAAAGCCCAACCTTCATAGCAGTTGACGGGATGCTAGACGGATCAATAGGAGCATCACTTTCTGCACTTAGAACCTCAAGCCTTAGCTTCTTGCCACAAGGCCCCAGCGAGTCATCCTCTTTCTCAACCGGAGTCACGGTCGACTTCACCACTTTTGCAGACCCCATTGCTCTGGCAGCATACTCGTCCTCATTATCTGTTAGCGCACGAAATAAGAGAAAAAAGACATCAGAACTGGTTATCTGAAACACTCCATAATAATGCTAACAATTCCAGGACCTAGTTACCTCTAGATGACTGAATAACGGCACGCCACATACTGCATGCCTTTAGCGTAAACAGGTTCAGGAGATGGTCAATCGACCTGGTCGTGTTAGATGCACTTCTTATAGCCTTGATCACTGCATCTCCTTCATCCATCACAACCCTCCTTGCAGGTGTGCCTGAAAAATAAAAAGTTTAGAACATAATATGAAAAATGCAAGGGATAAAGCAATCACACTAAAAGGCAGAAATTTTGAGCTCACCGAAGGGTTTCCATGATGTTGGAACCCTCACTAAGTTTGTCGGGTCAAACACGTGCTCTCCACTGACCATAAAATACTTCTCCTTCCAAGATGACCTGTCAGATACATTGCCACCCGAAATAGGGCCCTCGACGCCTACCTCAAGTTAAACTGAACCCGTCATTTATCTGGCGAGACATCCTTCACTGTATAAAAGTGACAGAAAGTGTAGACAGGCACCTGAACACCTAGAGCCTCACTTAGTACTTGCATCCCAAGAATGATCCTCCAAGCATTAGGCATCAGCTGACCAGGTGCAACCTGGAGGTAACTAAGCACATCAGCCACGAACTTGGGGAGTGGAAGCCTAGGCCCTATTTTGAAAGCAACTTTGTACAGGCAGACCATCCCAGGAACTTCCCAGTCTGCCATTTCTCCTGCCAAGGGAGTTCGAGATCCGGTGCTTGCGGGAATCCCGTAAAGATCCCTCTTGTAGGACAAATTCGCTTCGCTAACAAGCGAGGCCACATCACCAGTCAAGACAAAGGAAGGCTGACCTACGAGGGACACCGATCCACTAGGCGGACCATTGTCATCCACCCTAGTCGACCGAGAATACACGAAAATCTTGCTTGGACGCCCTTCCATGATTCGCCTATGTGCAAGTTAGACAAGATGAAACTTCATCAAAAAATCCATAAAAAGCATCAACTCCTTTTGCCATCATAAAGGCGAGCTGACAAACATGATAGTCGCTAACAGAGTTCAATCAAACATCATCAATATGCATGCCAAGCAAGTTTTCAACTTATCTAGTTCTACAACCAAATATCAACATATCCATTTGCAATCAAAGAAGTATCATGACAAAAACAAAAACAAGACCAAGGTATCGAACAGATTCGACTCCAAAAGTAATGATCAAGTCAAACAATTCATATATATCCATCAATGTCACCGGGCACCGGTTGATACCAAAAGAGTAACATATCTGTGTCCGCTCAACACCACATATCAAAAGAGTCTATACAATGCTCGAAAAGAGCAAAAATGACTTACGATGTGCCTAAGTTTACTATGCTTCAAGAAAGCTAAAAGCACCACTCGTCCACCGATGAAGCAAAATCCAGGCTTAAATCCGCAAAATAAGCACCTACATAGTCAAAAAAAAAGAGTTACACAAAAGAACAATAAACTCAGGTCATCAATTTAAAAATCTCGAAATCCAAACATACATGCAAGATCACTCCAAAAATTCCATTAGACTACCAAGCTTTCCACATATCATTTTTCGACAACAAAGCAAAATCTAACTATCGAGAACAAATGTCAAAATTCAAATGAAACCCCATAATAGAAACTACCACTAGTCAAGGGAAACTAGCAGTTTTCCAAGAATATCACAACAAGATAAACAGTTTCAACATTTTGACACTGTCAGAATGAATTAAGACAAAAAAAAAATAGCTTCGAGAAAGTCCAAACATCAGCAAAACTACATCTTACTTCCAACACAGATTCTAACTACATGAAAAAATCAAGAAAAGTCACACATGGATACAGATAAGGAGAAGCTGAAAAGAGAAAAGAAAAAGCACTAAAGAGAAGGGAGTCAAGCTAGCAATGCCTTACCGAAAAAGCTAGACCTCCGGCTCGAGCGACCCACCGGAAAAATCGAAGTCCCGGTCGAGCTCAGCCCCTCCTATCGCTTCTCTCTTTTCCCTCTGTCAAAATGGAGAAACCTGTTGGAAGACACCTGCTCGGAATTCTTCCTTCACTTTTTCTTTCACTCCTCCTCGCCGCCCAGCTACGCGTTGAGACTTCCACCCACCGAAAAACACAAAATTCCGGCCAACTCCCCTGCTACACTCTCTCTATCTGACTACAACTCACCGAGAAAAAATTCTGGCGAAATCTAGTCGTCCCAGCTCCAGCTCTCCCTCTCTCCACTGTCGATCGCGAGTCGCCTCACCGGAAAATTCCAATCCGAGCTGAGCTCCGACCAAATCTCGACTTCGTGCAAGAACCACCGGAAACTAAGGAATCTGGGCAAAACTCGAATCTCAATCGCGCCCAACTCCGGTCGCCTCCCTCCACGCCGCGCCTACCAATCGCCAGAGAAGAAAAGATAAAGAAAAGCCCCTCACTAGAAATCGTGACCTTCCTCCATCTCTTTCCACCGTCGGCCGCAATACTACCCACCGGAAAACCCAACTCTGGTCGGAACTCCCTCTCACACCTCAGAACACGCACCACTTGGAGTTCCAGATCCGCTCTCTTCTCTCCCTGTTCGCAGCGCTCGCGACTTGAAACCCAGATTCCCCCTTTTTCTCTCCCTGCTCCACTCGGTTCCGTCCAGCACACGTTCGGTTTCCCCCAGTTGACTTACTCCATTTTAGGAGATGGATCGATTCGTTTTGGTGGGTTTACGGTGTGAAGTAAAGGAATTCAGAAATGGCGTGTGGAAATAGTCGGTATCCGTGTATTCGTGTGTAATATCAGTCAGTGAGGAAGAATGAAGTATAAAGAGGAAGTGTTACTTATGTTGGGTTTAATTGAGACATGTCTCAAAATTCTAAGGTTTTTTGACTCAATTCAAATATCAATAAAATACTACAACTCAAAATCTTACTTCCACTCTAAAAATTCGGACAACGCAACAACCTTTGGGCAACGCAACCCCCATTTTCGGGCAACGCAACACCTTTCGGGCAAGACAACACATTTCGGGCAAGTCAGCCCCTATTTTCGGGCAAGGAAACACATTCCGGGCAAGCCATCTTATGCATGTCAACAAGTTACCATCTTGCTTGACGAATTCGAAATTGCTTGTCCGCAAGTGTATGTCAACCTTACTTGACATACCAAAAATTGTTTGCCCGCAAGTGTATGCCAACCTGCTTGACATACCAAAAATTGTTTGCCTGTAAGTGTATGCCAACCTTGCTTGACATACCAAAAAATTGTTTGCCCACAATTGTGTATCAACAAGTTTCAACCTTGCTTGACATACCAAAAATTGCGTGCCCGCAATGTATGCTAACCTTGCTTGACGTACCAAAAAATTGTTTTCCACGATTGTGTATCAACAAGTTTCAACCTTGCTTGACATACCAAAAATTGCTTGTCCGCAAGTGTATGCCAACCTTGCTTGACATACAAAAAAATTGTTTGCCCACGATTGTGTGTCAACAAGTTTCCACCTTGGTTGACATACCAAAAATTACTTGCCTACAAGTGTATGTCAACAAGTTTCCACCTTGCTTGACATACCAAAAATTGCTTGCCTGCAAGTGTATGCCAACCTTGCTTGATATTTCAAAATTGCTTGCCTACGATTGTGTGTCAACAAGTTTTCACCTTGCTTGACACACTAAAAATTGTTTCCCTACGGTTGTGTGTCAACAAGTTTCCACCCTGCTTGACATGCCAAAATTTGCTTGTCTGCAAGTGTATAACCTTGCTCGACATACCAAAATTGCTTGCCTTTGTGTGTCAACAAGTTTCCACCTTACTTGACACACAAAAAATTGCTTGCCTATGATTGTGTGTCAACAAGTTTCCACCTTGCTTGACATGTCAAAATTGCTTGCCTGCAAGTGTATGTCAACCTTGTTTAACATGCTAAAAAATTGCTTCCCTACAATTATTTGCCAACAACTTCCCATCTTGCTTGGCAAACGAAAAATTGTCAACCTCAAAATTTTTCTATCAGTAACTTTCCATCTTGCTCGGCAGACCAAAGTTGTCAACCTTCAAATTGTCCTTCAAAAAGTGTTCGTCTCGCTAGATCGAACCATCCAACGTGAAGATTTTCGTCTCCGGACATCTGTTACACTAGTGCATCCACAGAGTAATTCAAACTTTGAAAGGAGCATAACGGCATACACTTGTGACGCAATTGTGCATCGCTTTGTTGGGCATAGAACTTCTACTCTTCGACTCGAGGCACTCGACTCGAAGAGTGGGGAACAAACTGTAATGGCCAAATTTTGCTCTTCCAGCAAGACTGACAAATTGGTCCATCAAGGCCACGATCAATCCACGGTCTTTAAATGAGTCCATCTCAACCTCAAGCGCGGGTTAAGCTCCAAGAGGCCGCCGAACCAATCCACCTAGTGGACCCGTCACACAACCAAAATCTTGCATACTGACTAACTCATTTGGCCTCCCAACTTCCTAGCGGGCCAACAAGCTAGCCAACACACTTGGTGAGTCCGACAGACATGCGAGCCAACCTTACTTGACTGACTCACCCAGTCTGCCAGAAACGAACTCAACCGACTTGAGACTCGTCCAACCCAATTTGCAAGGCTAACCATGTTAACCTAACGGATTGACCAACCCACGTTGATTGACTAACTCAGTCAGTCAGTAAGCAACCGACTAGACTCAGTCAGCCCACGAAGCCACTCTTGACCCGAAATACAGGAGAAGTGGGTACAGACTCTAACGAGGGGATGGTCTATATAGGAAGGCAGGCGAAAGGAGAAAGGATCATCTCATTCTGACGACAAAAAACCCTAGCTATCAATTGAACGCCTGTCTCTCAATCTCCAGCAAACTAACAAGCATTCAGACAATCAAGCTCTCAAGTTGTCAGTCAGACGATCAAGCTCTCAGCCTGTCAGTCAGACGATCAAGCTCTCAGCCTGTCAGTCAGACGTTGTCAATCAGACGATTAAGCTCTCAGGCTGTTAGTCAAACGATCAATCTCTCAGGTTGTCAGTCAGACAATCAAGCTTCACCTTCCGCCATCCTACCCTTGCTTATCGATGATGGCTAGTTAGCTTCCCTTCACACGATCAACTAGCACATTGTCAGTAACCACTCAATCCTTGCCGAACCGTCAACAGGATAAGTCGACCTCCATCATCTCCATCTCTCTCATTGTCGCTTTGCTTATTCTTTGTTTCATTACTGACTTGAGCGTCGGAGTCCCTTCGATCAGCACCACACCGGTGTCACCTTGGTATCTTACGTTTCTAGGTTTGTTGCTTGTTGCCTTGCAGGTCGTCGGTGCCCCCAAATTCATCAACCTAAATTCGAATGTAGATTTTGAGCGTCTACACCTGACATGTTCGGAAATCGAAGGAGGCAGGTATCGAGACGATCAGACACGAAAGGCAGCTCGATTGAAGAACAAATTGCGGACGAAAAATCAACTCAATCGATCAAGCGGAGTGCAAGAGATCGAAGATAGGAGGCAGGCAGATCATTAACGAATTCGAACCACGAACGAAAGTCTACTTATATAATCTATCAAGTATAACACATATGTTTAAATTATATTCCTCATCAATGTCAGTTCTTTATTTGTGGTCGGTTGCCGTTAAAGATACACATGACACGCGATCGACTTGTGAAATATACACCTCGAATCTCCAAACCCTAGATACAAAGTACTACATATATATCCACTCTTCACACATATTTTTCTTAAAAAAGCTATGCCAAAAAAGGGCATTATTTTATTAGAGAAACGAATAAAAAAGTGACAATTTAATTTGTTGGGATACAAATTTCTATTTCTCCGAACGGGAAGTAGATTTTTCAAAAGAAAGTGATGGCATAAGAAAATTCACACTTTCCTTTTATGCGTTCTGTACAAATAATGCAACATCTATTAGATTTCGTTCCAGTTGTAGTTATTCCATTTGAGTTATGGAAAGCTATAAATAATAGTTCTAATTACTTGCCATGTACTAGTTCAACAAAAAAAAAGGAATATTTTGATGGAAAAGAAACATATATATTGTGGATCAAGTTTGAAGTTTCTGTTTGTTGTCTTGAGATTGGGATGAAGATGGAACAGAGTTACGTAGTGTAATTGAGTTGATTATCTAATCCTTGTGTTCTTCTAAGCAAAATCGAATCTAAACCTTCTTTTATGTAACTTTTGCCGATTTGATGTCCATTTTTTCAGTCTTTTCTGCTATCTTCTTGCATCTTACATAATCATCATAACCTTTCCTTTCTCATCCTTCCAACCTCGTCATCATATATATGTTGCTTTCTCTTGCTTTTACCCTTATCATAGATGTCTCATTCCGTTCACCCATAGATCATAGTTCCTTTCTCATCCTTGTAAAATGATCGTAGTTACTATTCTATAATTACATTTTATGGAATTCGTACTAAACACATGTATAGGAAATTATTCAAATAATAAAGTGCAACTCAGTCGGTAAGACGCTTCACATTTAACAACATGTTAGAAGTTCGAGTCACTTTATTTTAAAAAAAAAAATTGAATTTATCCAATCTTAGTGAAATAATTAAGGTAGGATATGACGGATCAGATAGCACCGATAAACTACTACTATTGTGGTATCTTGATTGGCACAAAAGTACATGGCATATGTCGTGGAACATCTATCTTTTGTTCCTTAGTTTTATCCCCAAAATGAGCAAGGCCAATATAGCGACAAAACTAAGTAACAAAAATTACACTAATTTTACTAGCTAGCAAAAGAAGATAAAAGTGATATAAATTGAACAGTTGTCCCATCACCCAAGTTTCACCAAACATTACAAAATTACATAAACACATTCTCCAATATGGTTCAAAATCAAAATAGCGAGCATATAACATATTCCCGTACATAATAAGACTCTATAAATTTCCAAAATGAGTTGTTTTCATCCCCATTCTGCAAATTGAATTATGAATTCACCCACAACATTATTTCTGCAGCAACCTGTCTGTATATCTCCTCCACTTGAAAAGCCATTGGAAACATATCGCAACCTCCGTTTGCCTGAATGTTAATCCAAAAAATAAAAATAAAAAACAAGCTTATTACGTAAGTCTCTTGAGGACAATCCTATATGGGGGCTAAAAGAATCGACAGTACATTATAGTGATAGCTAGAAGCATTAAAATAGATGTTATACATACATATAAACTGATAAAAATAAATGAAAAATGACTATTATATTTTTCTAGTTTACAAAATGTTTAAAAATATTTATCCCTCATAAATTTTAGCATTCACGAGTTGTGGGAGTGAGGTCACACTAAGAATGAGTTATAAAGATTGAAAACGAATTTACTGTACCCACACATTACAATTTTTATGTGTTTCTATTGTGACTATGGTGTGATTTTTACGACTTTCTAAAAATGTTTCACTATAATCTTTATGCACATTATGTTTCATGCTTTTCTTCAAAGCTAACACATGACTAATTACATCCAACACGAAATATAACATCTCCAAATAAGGAAATCTTTTAACTACTACTAATAGAACTATACATTATAATATTCCGAATTTCCAACCCCTTTTCCACTTGAAGTAGAAAATAATCCTAAAAACATGGAAAATTTTGTTGTACCAAATAATTTACTCATCAACGCATTGCTTGTAATTAAGCTTGTCTTAACATGTAGAACAATTCTTTTACAGTATTGACTATACAACACAAACCCCAATATTTTAGAAAGATGCGCGAACATTAAATATAATTGATTTTGAGCTTCTTTAAAATAGGAAATAGACAAATATAAAATGTACTTACATGTGTGTGAATCATGGCAGTGAACCTATTGAGATCATGAGCAGTAAAATCAGCATACATAACCTCCAGTTGATACTTCTCTAGCACGAAGCAAATGCCGACTAAGAGGCGAGGTTTCCTGGGGCAGATGACATTGATAAGGGCATCTTTCCCAGTGACGTTGATCACCACGTTCGGGGAAGTATAAGTCTTGAAGACGGAAGGGAGCTCAATGGACGGAAACAACTGGGAAGTAGCAGGAGTAAGAATGGAATTTTGGGAATACATATCAGCTAGAAAAGCCTCTCTTGATGGGAATGGAATCATGTCAAGTTTATGTTGGCTTGTTGAGGGAATATTGTAATTGATGATGGCCTTGCTACTTAAGCCATTCAGTCTTTCAACTTTCTGTTTTTGGAGGGTTTCATAGGTTTGTTGCAAATTCTTGATGTATTGCACTGCTTCATCAACAATGCTGGTTTTGTCTGACTGTGAATTCCAAGAAATGGATTACTACATGATTAAACCCTAAGTAAATAAATGTGTAAAATTTTATTTTTATTTTAAAAACAACTAAAGGGTGACTCGATTCCCGACCTATTGGTTGGAGGTGAAGCGTTTACCAACTGAGTTGCACTTCATTGTTAATAAATATTTTAATTAATCCCTTAATTTCATCATTACGGCAAATAAATATTAAAAAATATATAAAAATCATGGTTTATGAAAAAATTGTTCTTAACACTTAATTTATGACTGTAAAATTGATTTATCCTTACGTAAGTTACTTTGGTTTCTTAAGTGCCAACCAAGTCATTTTTACAGCTTGTTAAGTGTAATATAGGTTTTTTTTTTAATATGCATGAATTAATTGATAATTTATTATAATAAATAGAAATTTAATTTTATGATGATAAAATATTAAATAAATGATGATGAATTAAGGAAGAGAATAAAATTAATTAATTAATTAATTAATTAATTAATTGGTAACCAGTGGAATGGAAGGGTTCAATTTATCATTTTGGGATTGTGAAGTTTAATTTATAATGAATTTGTAAAAGGGAAGAAGGTAAAGAGTAAAAGCCAATAATTTATGACTTGTTTTGGAAATCTGAAGGAAACTTAGCTAACTGCATTTCTTCAAGAGAAACCTTAGCTACTCAATCCAGAAACAATAAAATTATGTGGCTATACAAATGTCAAATTAGTTTGTATCTTTCCACCTTTTCAAGAAACACATAACTTGTCATCTCTCTGAAAAAGTTGAAGAGGAACAAGAAATAAAAACATACATTATGTATTCAGAATTGCACTAAAACAGAGTAAAATTTAAGAAAACATCATAAATTTTCAACTAACCAATTTTTTTTTTATGGAATTAGAATTTGTTTAAAACAATCAAAACGATTATGTACTTTTTAATTTTCATATTTATTATTGAAATAAAATGAAACATTCCAAAAATTGTATTTTTTTTAAAGAACTAATTAGTTTTTTTTTTAAATGATATAGAGAATCTTTCACCATATGTATTCACAAAGTTACCTTTGGAGGAAGGCTTGGGAGCAAAGAATGTAGGCTCGCGAACATGTTTCTCATCTTCTTTCTCCTCTCCCTCTCAGTCATTATATGCACCTCATGATCCGGTTCCTCATCGCCATCCTTCCCCTCCCCACCACCACCTGTCATCGCAGATACATTTCTTTTCTTCTTATTCTTTCCTTTGTCACTTGGTGGTGGTGGCGGCGGCATTTCCTCAGACGACTTTACCACCTTCTCATCTTGAAGATTTGACCTTGACCCTACATCCAACTTTTGGACATTTTCTTCACTCTCTAAAAGGGAAAATGACCATGTTGATTCATCATCCCAAAATGGCTTATCATGATTCACTTCTTCTTCAGTACCCATAGCTAAGCTAACAAGTAATATTGTGTATGTGTGGAAGGTGTTGATATATATAGAGGGTGGCAAAAGATTGTACCTGAGGACATGAAATTGGGTAGGTGCTTTTTATTGGAAAAGGCCAAAATACAATCATAAGCCCAAATGCCGTTACTCACTTCTAAACAACAAAAAAGCACCTTAATTGCTTTGCATAAATTTTAGGTTTATCCCACTGATAATGGGGCCCATTTGTATACTAATATTTTTACATTTTGGCTTAATTTCAGAAAAATGGCAAAATACAATATTCTCCTCATTTTTATGACACGTATTCGATACGGTTTAATTCATATTCAATTATATTCTAATTAGAAATTCGATTGGTATCTGACCTTGAATAGGAGGGCATTAAACATTGATCGCCTTCAATGCTAAAATGAATTAAAAGTTAGCATCCAATCTATGTAGACATTTTGGTAATACCCTCCATATCTGAAAAATGGTTATATATGATGACCACCAATTTCATATAAATTAAGAATAGATTTTTGTTATTTTTAGGATTTAGGCTAAGTATGAACGGACAATATAGGCGCCTAACAAGCCGGTGTCTAAAAGTTCTTGTCACTTTCAGTTAGCAATAGTTACAAAAATATATTAAAACATGATTTACTAAATTATTATAATTATATTAAATATAATTCCATAAATTACAACATTATATTAATTTATATCACGACTCTTTTTAAAATATGTGGTGTTAAATGTCTTTAGTTGTAGTTTTCTCAACAATGTATAATACTAATGCGATGTGTATAAATTAGCCATGACTACCGGCCCAATGCAATCGGCTTTAAATCACCGTAAGCTCTTTTCCAAAGAGGCTGGGGTATCCATACTGCTGTCCAACTCCTCACTCAAAATTAATATTTTATATAAAAAAAAATTTAATTTTAATTAGAACAAGCCACTTAAATTCTTCCTCATTAAACAATATAAAACTTTCTTTAAAATTTAATTTAATCAGCATCTCCATATTAAGAAATAACGAGTATATCACAATGACGATCATCATCCATTACTAATGCAAATTAAATATCTCAAAATATTCATTAATTCAAAAGGTAGTTTCTCCATAACTTTTTATAATTTTTTTAAACGATAAAGGTGACACGAACCCCAAACTATTAATTGGAGGTGAAGCGTTTGATAAACTGAACTGCGCTGCGTGATCACTACTTTCATAATTTAAGAAATTATTTTTCTTAAAATTAATCATATAAAATTAAAAAATTATTAATTAAATATATAATCGTGTATGAAGAATTCACGTGAACAAACATTTTTACTTATAAAAAATTAAATTTTAATATATTTAAAAAAACACACGGAATTGGCGTTTTATAATTTGGTTGTATGAATTAACCACTTAAAAGTATGACGTTGTATTCCTAACGAGAATCCTATATATCATCGCCCATATCTGCAATCCGATGTGCTTATCTTGTGTAATGGTAATTAGATTAATGATTGTGCACCAGACCCAAGGTTCATCTTGTGTTTTTTGGCATGTAGAATTTTTAAAAACACGACAACCTGGGTGGGCTTAATCGTTTATATTGCACTTAATTTATGTAACTAGAATCCTTTTTTCTAATGTTAATCCCCTCCTCATTTATACTTTTGCAGTATATATGTACATTTGTTTTTACCTGCAATGCCTAAACAATAACGTGATGTTTTTCATTGGTGATTGTCGTTTGTTCATTTGTAATAATTACCACAAAATTGTTCGTATTATACTATTTTTGTGTTTATTTTACAAGAAATTACTAACTATTCTTCAGTATTTATGAAAATGCAAGTCTAGCTTCCGGTATGGGCAGTCCAACAGCCCAACTCATCACCCCGTTAGATCATATCAAACTAGGCATGATCTATGGGACGGAGACAAAGGTAACGTACATGGCCACGTTCTGGGGCACTATGAGGGAAGTGAGTCCGTGTCACTACAACCAACGGGGATACAAGATCTCAAGTTTTAGGGAAGCTTCAATTTTTCTTTCGATCTATACATCATTGCTAAATATATATTGAAGAGGTTAAATCCAGCATATCTACCATAATAAGATGTTCATCAAATAAGTTTTAACAGTCCTATAGAATAAACATACAAGAGTTAGTATTGAGTTACACTTTTATAGGTCCAACTGTACAGACTCTCTGAAAGAGTTAGTATTGAGTTACACTTTTATAGGCCCAACTGTTACAGACTCTCTAACTTCTTTCTCTTTGTATAAATACATGATTGCACTCTCTTATTTATAAAATCAGAGACCATTCTATTTCTCTCAACACTTTATCAGCACTCTCAACCAACTAAAACCTAAATTCATATATACCTTCCGCATAAACAGAAGAGAAGAAAGAAAAAAAAACCTATGCTAGCCGCCGCCGCGCGTACCAACCGATCTTCTATGACCGTAGCCTTCACAATAATACGGCTTGATCAATTCCTTTCTCTCTTCTCAGTTAGTATTATTGAGTCCATACTAATAAATGTACTTGTTATGTATAACAGGTCGACAGAATATATATGAAATCATTGTCCAGGAGAGAAGCAGATTTGATTGTCCATAATTAATGACGACGATTCATTCAAGATCACTAATTAACCTTCCAATTACTTAGCCCACGTACTTTTGTTTACTTGCAGGCTCTTGCTATATACTTGTGGGTGGACGTGGAGCGAGATAATTACTAGTACAGTGACTTCGAATAGAAGTATGAATATGCATGACCTTCGATTTCCTTTACAGGATCAGGATAAGTTTCACTATTCGACTAATCATTCTTAATATATATATATATATA
>JAYMSP010004844.1:0-15158 GCA_036897095.1 Plantago elongata
ACTCGACATTAAAATACGAGAACTACTCTAAATTACCTACGCTATTTTTCTACTCGTATAAAATAAAGAAATTAATACTTTATTCAGATACTAAAAGTCGAGAAAATTTACGGACCTTACAGAGACCGTCTCTCATGAGACTTTAAATGCAGTAATTAAAGAAAATGAATATTTCACACCCTCACCCATAAAGTTTGAATTTTAGACCTCAACATAAATATTTATTTATCTCGTTCATCGTAAAATTGAAAACGTTGGAGACCTAAATATTTATATAGTATCTAAAACGATGGTTCAACGTCCCTTCACCAATCATTACATAATTGTTTTCCTTTTCTTTTCTTTTATTTTCTTTTCAGTTTCGTCGAATTTTATTGAATTTAAGTGATGAAGTATAACAATGCACCCTCATGTTATGGTAATTGTTACAAGGAATGATTTAATATTTAGTTGATCTCCGGAATGAAGAAAGCTGGATTGGATCCTTCATGTCAATTCCTAACAATTAATACATAATCTCATTTACATCATATCTAAATACCTATTTATTAAAAAAATTATTCATATAATTAATCAAAATACTTATGTTGTTAACGAAATCAATCTTCATTTCAATATGAAAACATATTAATAATGAAAATATATGTGCTTTAATTAATAATATAAAATCATTTCATTGAAATATAGGTCCGTCTTTTTATAGGTTACTACGGTAGGGGTGGGCATTGGATTAATCCGAACCAATCCAATTCGAAGATTGATTTTCGATTAATCCTATATCGGATCGGTTAAATCCGCTCAAATCCGATAATCAGAACTTTTGCAATATAATCTAAAAAAATTCCTATGTTTCTATTTTTATGCCTTGAAATATAATTAGAATATTGAGATAGGTTAAAAAACACAAGTTGTATAACAAAATATAGCGAAAAATGACAAATTACTAAATATTGCATGTCCTTTATATATGCGTCAAATAGTGCTAACATTTAAGTGTAAAGTTAAAAAAAAAAAAAACAATTTTCATCCATATCTACGTTGAATTCCCATACAACTTCTGACGAGGGCTGGACCGTCTAAGGGGTACTTAGGTGCTTACATGTATTCTAGTAAAACATTCTTTAAAATTATATACTATATCGAATTTGATCGGATAATTCACTAATTTTCGGATGGTTTACTAAAATTCGAAAATTTAAAAAACCTTAATCTGAAATTCGATCCGAAGTTTTAGGATCGAAGTGGTTTGGATCGGATTATTGAATTTTCAGGTCTGTTTTTTAATAAATGGGTTAAATGACGATTTTGACAAAATGAGGTTAATTCATAATTATTCAGAATGATGTGGTTCGATTGACAATTATTTTATTTATAATTTGATCATTAACATATTAATATTGTATCGATTAATCATTCTGTCACGTATCATCATAAGAGCATCTTATTGTGATATTCAATCAATTATTATACCAAAATCAGATGATTATAAAATAAAATAATTTTTTCTGAAATATCACGATTTAATATACATTTTTTCAAACGGAATTTTATAAATTATTTAATTTTTTAAAACCAACACTGAAAATAATGTGGTCAGTCAAACAAACCAGAGTGAGTAGAAGCTATAAAAGGCAACGAACCCTAGAAGAAGGGTATAAAGGGAAGAAGAATAATTATTCGCAGTTTTACTCTTATCACCAAACACCGCTTTAGTAATTTTGTTACAATTCTTCTCTTCAAATAGATCAACAAATCGATTAGGGTTTCAAAGCTGAGATACGATAAAAATGGAGGAAATCACTGACGCCGTGAGCAACATTAACATCGCCGGTGACACTCAGAAGAAAAATCGGATTCAGGTTTCCAACACTAAAAAGCCGCTCTTCTTCTACGTCAACCTCTCCAAGGTAAATTTCCAGATTGCTGCTTCTTTCTAGGGTTTATTATTTTCTGAATCTGAACTTCCTTCTGTTTTCGCAGAGGTACATGCAGCAGCACAACGACGTCGAGCTTTCTGCTCTTGGAATGGGTACTTTTTTTTTTTTTTTACCATTTATCTGTTTACCTTTGTGTATAAATGGATTATTGTGTATTGAGGTCGAAAACTGTTGATTATATGCTATATAAGCTTGATTGATTGGTTTTAGACTTTTAGTTATTGTTCTCCTTTTGGTTATTTAGCATATTAATTACAGCTTCTGAGCTGAATCTATCATATTTTGGACAAGATGAATTATTAATTTACGGTCCCTTTACGGCTGTGTGATCGGATTACAGTAATACTATATTAAACTGTTAACTAAATTGGGCTATAGTCACTTGGTCTGTACCTGAAGTAACATAGAGGCAATCTGCTTTTGCTTACGTAATGTGCCCCATCAACTGTCAGCTCACACTTGAAAATTTTAACTTGCAATTTCCTAAGAGAAATCAACAGAATAATTAAGCATTTCTTTCTTTGTGGGCATCTAGCAGTCACACTCACAAAGCAAAATTTTAGTTTTTATGTACTAATGAAGGAAAAATACTAATTCAGGCCTCTGCGGACACAGGTAATACTAGCGAGTAGCGATTCTTTTGATAGGCTGCTTACCTTTTGTTTCTTTTGGTAAGCCTGGACTAAATTTGCTTCTACGGGTATTGAATGATAACGTATCTATGTTTTGTTTTGGCCTTTTAATGTGCGGTTAGCCACTCATATTATCTGTTGGTACTGCCTTTCAGCCTCTACTTCTATGCAATAATCCTAATTATGAGTGTTGGCTGTTTTTGCACGGTATGATTTGTTCTACACATGAAGCTCCCAATCAGAATAGCCAAAACTTGCATTTGCTTTCCTTGAATGAATGTATATACACATGCACATATACACTGACCAGTTGTAACGTTGTTGCTGCTTTTAACCCATAAATTTCACTCTTTGGCAGAATTCATGATTTCCTGTTAAAACTGCTGTCTGATGTAGTTTCAATCAAGTATGCCATTTTTCCTATGTTGATGGTTTGTTCTCTTCTATATTTTGTGCAGCTATCTCTACGGTAGTTAGTGTTGCTGAGATCCTCAAGAATAATGGATTCGCTGTTGAGAAAAGTAGAACTTGCTCCCTTTGTATATATTATATTGATGTACCTTTTATGGAATATTCATCTTGGCACTCATTGGGTGATCATGTAATAACAAAATTATTGTGCTGATATGTAGAGATCACAACATCCACTGTTGAGATTAGAGATGAATCAAGAGGGCGCCCGATCTCGAAAGCCAAAGTAAGTTATAATGGATGGTTGATTTCTATTCTTGACTCTATTCTGATGTACCACTACATAGAAAGCTTTCTTTCCTATGCTTGACACGCAAACATGCATAGCCTGTTGTTCAGCTGGTCTTTTGTTTTATTCCCCTTCTGGTTCTTTCCTTTGTAGTATTCTCGCTAAACACTCTTATTCATGTACGCTTCTTTTTTATCCTTTAATGTTGCTCCAGTTTTTCTACCTCAGCCCTCGATTAAAAGTCCCTATTTCCATTTATGTGTCCCACAACAAATATCTCATTCATATATTTGGCAAAAAATTCACTCAGGCACCAATAATTTGGGACACATTCATATAATACATTTTGGGGGTTCGAGATGATTAATCATGTTTTCATGTTATCATTTATTTATTCTTACCCTGCTTACGTTTTGTTGTTTAATTAGATTGAGATAGTGCTGGGAAAGACAGATAAGTTTGATGAATTAATGGCAGCTGCTGCTGAGGAGAGAGCTGCTGCCGAGGCCGAAGAAAGAAGTTAGGATATATTTTTCTTATTTATGGTTCCCTTGTTCGTCAGGTTTTCTCAATATTGATGTCAGTTTGAGGTGATGGGATGCATTTTCGACATTAGCATAGTTATTTGTAGACATTCTAGTGAGCTTGGGTCATGTAAACAAGTAGTGTCGAAACAGCAGTGGTTTTTGGTATATTCAGTTTTGTTCGACTCAGCTCTTTTATTTGCATTGTGGAGCTGTGTTCAATGGATAAGACACTAAAGCAAATTTTGACAGTTGCTTTCAGCAATATTAATGCTATGAACTAAACAAGTTTGCAGCATGTTGTCCTCCATTATGTTTCTTACTTTGCAGACAATGAATGGGTACCTGGGAAATCAGTGGATCTCCCCAAATGCTTTGTAAACAAATGATTTATGTTGATGGAGATTAGTAAGATACACCTTGATGGGGGTCACTCACTTAGATACTAGTTCTGGTTACTGGAGCTTAACTTTGACAATAATATACCACATCTACATAATTCAATTTACATTATATGCTTTGTTGAAGCCTACACTATTGCCATCCACAAACTTGATGTTAACAACGCATTCTATTATGGTGAGCTTGACTAAGAAGTTAAAATGAAAACCCACCTGGAAAATGCCAAATTTAGCAAAACAAGAGTACATGAGGTCTTCTTACACCCCGTAAATTTCCATGTAGATTGCAAAGATGTTTACTGGTAATGAAATCAGTTTGCTCAAGTATATTTTGAGGTTCACTATTGCATGTGTAAAAGGGCTAATTTGCCGTCTAGCAGTCTAGGTATACACTTGATACTTGCAATCCACTGGCTTACAAGACTTGAGTTACCATCCAATCAATGAATTCAAGCAACTTTTGGAGATCCGTCATTTTGCAGAATACATACAAGTTTGCTAACTCACACACGAGCAAAGTTAAATTGTCCGACTAAACAACAGTAACTGGAGTGCAGTCTACAAGTACCAGAGATGTGATCTGCCAATGATTTTGATGCCTCAAAACTGATATCCTGACCTGAATAATTAGTAGGAACTCCTACGAGAGTGTATTAGAATCAATGCTCTTCTACTCTTTTGAAGTGATCACGAGCAATCCCAGGGCGCCTATCAGTATATACTGCAGGATTTGAAGCAAGTTAATATTAACAGTTGCTTTCCACAATCATAAGGGTCAAGGTGTAGGGGGTGTTCAGCTTCAACATTTGTGCAAAAGGAATAATGTCTCGGGTCTTAAAATAATGCATGAATATTCGAGTACAGAAAAGAGAGGTCAACCTTGATTATAGGCTTTTCAGTCATTATTATAGTCACCCAACCTACATAGGGCAGGAATCTGCAAACAGGATAAACAAGTTCAGTTGGTTGGGCATGACAGGCAAGTAGTAACAAAGTCTAATGATCAGCAAAAAAATGAGAAAAAAATGGATGAGGAAAAAGTGATTTAATCAACAAACATTCCTGACTAGCTACGGTAAATGTTTAATGACAAGATTTGACATCAAAGGCTGGGCAACTCTACATAGAGAATAGCAGTTACGTTGTTGATGCAAAGACTTATATGGGAAGAAGCCATCAAGAGTCGTTGCTTATAATTTCTGAAACATAATAATTTTTTAATCCATGTGGATTAAAGGTACTATCTCTGCCTGGTAAGTGGTAACATAGTGCAAGGATTTCCATGCTCTCCAGATTTTCAAAAGTTGAGAAAAATCAGAGTTGCATTTGGTCTCTCTAATTAATTTATGGCATTTAAAATCAATTGAGGCCCAGAAAGAGAAAATCAAGATGCCAAAATCCTAGAGAAACAGTAAGAATGATTCGGATAATTTGCAAACCAATAATGTTGTTAGCTATTGTCCAGGATGCAAGAAGTACCCAGTGAACTGCACTTCAGAATTCAAAAAAGCCAAAATCCTCTTCAAGTGGGATTGATTTTTTAAAATGAAAGGAGAACTGAAGTCCTCTAATTGTAAGTTTCATCATTAGAAATAACAATGCAATTGAACGTGAATTAAAACGCAATGGAAATTGCAGCTGTCTATGGAATCACACCAATAATATAAATTGCAACGAACCCACATTCTAAAAGACGAGATCCGATAAGATGTCTAACAGGAGTTCAGAACACAAGTATGTTAACATTAAAGCACCAGGAGAACAATAGCTTTACCCGATTGCTCTTCCCATGATGTTGTGTCTTTTTAGCCAGAGCTGACCCTCAGCATATAAAGCCCTATCATCTCCAAAGTTGTTATCCCCTGATAAATCAAGCAATGATTAAGCAAAGGCCAAAGTAACTTAGTTCAAAATACATCCATCAATTCTACTGTGAGTAGATACTAGATAGTAATTATAAGTTTAAAGAGACCAACATTTTAAATAATAATGCACCTAATAACTAAAAATATATAAATGATTTTCACGACTCTTGCTTTAAGTGATCCTAATATAGTAGTAATACTCATTGGAGAAACTAATAACATGTGCCATGTGGACAAACTGAAAGCACACCATGAGAAAGTTAGATTACGTCAGCTAGAAAGGCAAAAGCCTATGCTTCTTTTCTGAATTCCTTAAGAAAACGTACCTTTTGTTAGGACATCTACCTCTCCATCCGGGCGCTCATGGACCTAAAAGGAAAATGAATGTTACAGTTACCATAGAGGACAGGGGAGAGAGTGAGGATGCAGTTTATCTTGTTCAAGAGCAAACATATATACATAAACACACTCGTACAGCGGGTCCAATATTGTAATCACTAGCTTTCTACCACTTAGTTACGAAAAAGATTTGCACCAACCAGTTTATTCAGCATGAATATTTGATCATATATATTACTGGGGAACATGATACTGTGATAGTTGCTAATCTGATCCAAGAGGAGAGGCAGTATATAGATATTTGTGATGCTGCGAGTAGATTCTTATTTCTAGGCAAAGTTATGACAACATTACTTTTTCTCCATTTACTTCATATTTCTTAAAGCATGATGCCATGTTTTGCTTTTACAAACCCCAGAGAAGTACCTCAAGAAATTCAGTTTACAGTCTTCATTTCGGCATTTAGCTCACAAAATCACAAGTATAACTTTCATGTTCGGTCATGCATATTCTACTCATGACAATAAAGTGCAGCTCAGTTGGTAAAGCCGCTTCCCCTCCAACCAATAGGTCTTGGGTTCGAGTCACCTTTAGCCGTTTAAAAAAAAATGCATACTCTACTCATTCTACATGAGTATTGATTATAACTCCATGACATGCAGTGAATAAACTAAACTTTCAAGATAATACTATATCGCCACTTGCAGAACCTCATTGACTAGGAAGGTTCTGAGAGCTCAAAAGCTGAAGCAACAAGCACGCTAAGAAACAGGATCCTACATTGGTAAGAGTTGTTAACTTTGAGACCTGCAGCAGCCTAAACCAGTGTTGTCAATCCCAGCGAGATCCCGCTATCAAGGTGTGTTTTGGCACCTAGGCGGGATTGACATGCCCAGCCCGGAAGACACAGCATCCCGGTCAATCTCGGGCGCGATCAGGGCCAAGATCCCGGAAATCCCAGGCGGGATATCAAAGTTTGGGGGTAAATTGGTCATTAAAACCAAATACATAGCAAATTTCCAAAATTCAAGCCATTTTTTATTTTTTTGTATTTTCTAGCTCAATGCGCATTAATTGAGTCATTTCTAACTTTTGTATGTTTATGTTATAATGTACTCCCTCCGCCCCGTACAATAAGACACGTATTCCTTTTATGAAGGTCCCACAAAATTAGACACAGTTCCAAAAATAGCAAAAAAGTACCTCCACTAACTAATTAAATATCCATATTATACTCAAAAAGTATCTCCACTAACTAATTTAATATTTATATTACAACAATAAACAATTGACTGCATTAAAAACAACACCGAAAAGTTTTGTGTCTTATTGTACGGGACGGAGGGAGTATAGATCTCGTGTTGACATTGTCAATTTTACCTCAAATTACACTTAAATTATAAAGGTTAATGATTTGACAAAATTATTTAATGAAAATTTAAGATATAAGGTTTTATAATATAATTTTGCTACTCGCTTAAGGGTAATTTGAAGTTAAAATTGACAAGGATTGACCGAAAAAAGTCAACATGGGAAGTTGAAATCGGAACGGAGTAAGTTTATAACTTCAGTATCCCTGCCATCCCAGTAGTGCAATCCTGCTTTCTCATATTTTTTGGTTGGGTGCGACGCAATCCAGGATTAACAACACTGGCCTAAATATTTGTTGCAATTATAGCCAACACACATTCCATAATAGAGAGTAAAAATCAGTCCCATGCATCCTTATTTCTCACATATACTCAAGAAATTGTAAGAAATGAAAGATATTGGTTGAACTCAATAGCATGATAGTCTAGAAAGCTATTACAAACAAAAAAGAAAAACTGACAAAAATTAGCAGGCAACATACCTTGATAACTCGGTGGACAATAGGAATTTCACGTCCCTGTAAGTGAACAAGAACGAATCAAATTTATTCAACAAAAACTTACAAAGAATACAAACATTGAAATATGCATGAAACCAAGCACTCATGCCACATTTCATATCATAATAAGAAAAAAGATAAACATACTTTTCTACTAATAGACATGAAGTATAGCAACATGATCAAAAGACCACAAGCATTCTATGGGAAAATTAGTCACCCAATCATTCATACACCAATTATACCAACGAAGCACTTGTTACTAATAGCAGGAAGTATAGCAACACGACCAAATACCACAAGCATTCTACGGGGAAAAGAAATCATCCACTACAACCTTCCAATTATATATACTTACATGGCCATTCCTAAATCCCTTTTCAGTTTTCTCTATCATTCATCATCATTTGCTTTTTTGATTCAATTGAAACTGGAGATTAACACTTAACTAGAAAGAACCTTATAAATTTTCACATGTTACAGCATGCACACAATATAGTGATGGGCACAAGTCAAATATGAGGACAGGAATTAGAAAAGTCATGTGAACATATAATTTAGGCAAAGTAGTAATGATATGCACTAGACAGATACATGGTCCACCGCACAACTCAAAAGGAAAAACGATCGGATCAATGAAAAGCTAAATTTCTTATTAGAGAAGCATGTTTCGTATATAGGGACATTACATAACAGATAACACTTGAAGGATAATGGAGAGATCGGAGTGTAGAAAATCTGCAAATGAAACATGACAACGACATAAAGTAAATGTGAACGAGACAACATACATCAATATTGAAGACTACAATTTCTCCAGCGCGAATTGGGTCCTTACTCATTTCCAAGAACAATATGTCACCCTGAAAGAGAGTCAATCGGGCAATACAAGAGCTGAAGGTCAGGTCAAATGTATTAAAACACAAACAACATAACATTTAAGAAGTATAAACTTAGTCTGAAACTTTACTTATAATAACCAAATTAAAGCTGTTTGTGGCCTATGGAACAAATATGAGCATCTCCTAGTACAATTACATCACAAATTGAACAGAATGAGACCAAAATTCGGCAGCATCAAGCACAAAATGGTTGCAGGGTACTTCGAATACCGAGTATATTACTGTAACAAATTCTCCATTACACCCCACAGAGCTTAGCTGAAGAGTATTAACCAAAATTGGCACTAGAGACAAAAGCCGATGATACAAAATTCACAACAGCACTTTTCTTAAACAATCCAGACAAAATGTAAGTACAATAAATCAATTAAAAGCCTCCTATGTGTCAATCTACCTGTAA
This sequence comes from Plantago elongata, assembly GCA_036897095.1. Taxonomy (NCBI): domain Eukaryota; kingdom Viridiplantae; phylum Streptophyta; class Magnoliopsida; order Lamiales; family Plantaginaceae; genus Plantago; species Plantago elongata. The sequence goes on from JAYMSP010004844.1 coordinate 9,571, forward strand.
CCTTAACACATTTCCAATGATTAAGTAACCGAAACACAATTGGAGATGAAAATTTCTACAAAAGCATTTAAAAGAAGTTTCACGAAAACAAACATTCCTAGAAATGAAACCTACAATTGCACAGTATGTAAAAAGCATCAGAAACAGGCTCACCCTTTGGAAACCTGGCTCCATACTCCCTGAAAGCACAACGACAACAGGAGATTCACTCCCGGTGACATACATTAACGATTTCCATATGATAAGCGCTGAAGTAACTATCATGCCTAGAAAATTAAACCAAAAAAAAAAAAAAAAGACAGAATAAATTAGCAGCCAAAAGTGAATACAAAATTGGTACATTTCGGAATGAAAGGAAGAGAAGGAAAAAAAAAAGACCTAAATCATTCATGATTGTAAATGGAATACACATGAAAATGAAAATGGAACTTTATATTTGAGAAGAAACGGAAACAAACCAAGGCTAACGATTTGAGTAAGAGCTTGACGAACGTTTATGGATTTGATAGAATCGATTTGTTCTCCGATCCAACCCATGCTTGTTTGCTTTCTCCTAGTCGTCGTCTTCTTCTTCTTCTTCTTTTTCTTCTTCTTCTTCAATTCAATTGAATCCTGGTTGATTTTCTCACTTCACCTTCAGTCTTCAGTTGATTTGGGAGTAATCTGCATATATACTGTATGAGTAAAGTGCATAAATATGTCAAATTACATAACTACCCCGCTATGCATCAGAGTTACAAATTCCGATCTGAACGTTCCCCCGGACCGGACGTGCAGACCCGGCAGTCTTGACCCGGACCCGAAACCCGATCCGAAATTATCCGATTCGAATTTGAAATTAGACGCGAAATGATTTGATTCGAATATGAAAGTAGACCCAAAATTATCACGACCTAACAATCTGAACATGACCCGAGACCCGATCGGAATTTGAAATTGACCCAATATTGTCATATCCGAAAATGACCCGTTACACGAATTGACCCGATATATCCGAAATAACCCGATTAGAACGATCTGATCCGAAGTGACCCAAATTAGAATTGGCCTGAAATGACCCGAATTAGAATTGACCATGAATCATCTGATTCGAAATGCTCCGAATTAGAATTGACCCGAAATCATCTTATTCGTACTCATCCGATCCGAAATTATCCGAATTAAATTTGATCCAAATCATACGATATACGAAGCTTTTTATCCCATATTTATATTCAAATGAAATCCCCCCTTCATTTTTACCAATTACCTCACATTGTGAAACCATTAATCACATGTTACAATATAACAGTCATAACTAATTATTGATCAATATATCTTTACTTTTACGAGTCACCCATTTATTCTTACTTTTTTTTATGCCTCATTATAATTCTTGCCCAGATATTTAACTTTTATTATTATTCATAAATTAGTACGTATTTATGTAAAGTTGTTTTAACTTCAATTTGATCATCATATAGTATACTTATAATTTACGTCTCAAAAATTATTCTACTCAACAAATAGACCAAGTAATTAACTAAATATGTTTACATAAGCAAAAGTGTTTTCCTTGTCTATAAAGACTAAAATCATATTCGATTGAAAAATGACACAATTTATCACATATTATACTTAATACTATAAAACCGAGCCAAAAATAAAGCAAACTATTATAATTGACATGAAGACGCACTTCAAATCGAATTTTTATTTATAAAATAATCATGTTCAATATTACATGAAACCCGATCCGAATGGAACCCAACCAGAAACAATATGAAATATTTTGTGTCCAAAATGACTCAACCTGAATAACATCCAAATTCAAAAATATTCCGAAACAATCCAAAAAATATATAATCCGAAAGGACCCGAACCCAGATAACGCCCGAACCCGAATTGATCCGGATATAGAGTGACCCGATCCGAAATGCTCTCATCCAAAATCGACCCAAAATATCATAATCCGAAATGACCTGAATCGTTCAAGACACTAATTGAACACGACCCAAACCCGATCCGATCCGAAATTGACTCGAAAAATTGTTTACCGAATATTTTTCCCGAATGGGTTGACCCAAACCTGATCCGAATGACCCGAATGCCAGGTCTACGTACGTGTGGTGGGAGAACTGGGGTAGGGTCTAGATGACAGACCGAAATTCAAAAGCAGAAACGAGAGTGAAATTCGACAATTTGAAAAAATATACAAGAGCAAGAGCGTTATAGAGTGTAAATATAAATAAATTAATAAATATATCTTATTAATATTTATATCACTTGACTTTTTTATTTTTTTATCTAAGTAGATGAGTGCAGAATTGTATACCCACTTGAGCAAGAAGAAGAGGAAGAGACAGAGTCGGAAAAATGGGAGAAACCGGCATATGCATGGTTTAAACTGAAGACTAACGAGAGTGTATTCACCTCCCGGGACAGAGGTGGATCTGGTGGAGTGCTCCGGAATACTAATTAGAACTGGTTGTGCGGCTTCTTAGAGTCAATACAATCACCAACCGTCTTGGAAATCGAATTAAAGGCGCTAAGCTTAGGCCCCAAAGCTGCTTGGGACAAATTATATGAGAAGATTGGGTGCAAATCAACTCTTTAGATGGCTTCAAGCTTTTAAAAGGAGAGGAGATGACTACGTCTACGATGGAGTCAATCACAAGCTTACTATAAGAATGCCAACACTTCCTTCACCTACCTTAGTTCGTTGAACAATCATCGATCAATAGAGAGTCAAATCTAGTCGCAGATGAACTTACGAAGTTAGCTAGTTCGAGCACGGTTGAAAAAGTCTTTGGGATGCTTCGCAGACCCAAATTGTATCATTTTTCAATTTTGATTTAGTCTAAGCACCCGCATGTCTTCTTTACCTAAAAAAAATATAAATATTTATATTGTCTAGACTTCCCTTAAATATGACATAAACCAATTTTACAACGTATAAATCTCCGGTAGATTTGCAAATATTGTACCTTCCCTTCTCCTTATACATGTATCATGGAAATTTACCATCAAAATCACCATCAAAGAATTAGCCTCTTCTAATTCGTGAATTAAGAAAGACTAAAGACGCCGTGGAGCGAAAATTGAGCATTCAAAGTATGATTGAACGAGTTCGAGACGCAATTCGACGACCTTAGTCGAAGAATTACGTGACCTGGGTAAGGAATGTGAGATGCATGAGAATATAAAATAGGGTTGGCAGAGTCGACGATTGAATGTCTCGTCCTAATATTTGATTGTTCTAAATGGTTATTTGTTACATGAGGGAAGAAGGAAATGTTAAACAAGAGAGGGAAGAAGGAAATGTGTCTTTGGAATAAAGATTAAAGCAGTCAATATATCGTGAAGATATTTGGTCGGGACTTTTTTGGTATGGGAAGCCCAATGGGTGGAAGTGTAAAGCCATCCGACCTGCAAAGGATGACCAAGTGTGTTGATGAGATCATGTTCATAACTACCCGACTACTAATCGGTCAAGATCCGGCCGATTAGACCGGTGAGGTTATTCATGACTGTCTCATATATACATGTATCAACGGGTATGATATTGTCCGCTTTAGGCTAAAATTCACATAAATTTATTCTTGAAAATTTTAAAAGGTCTCATACCATGTGAAAAGTGATTTTTTATATATATTATTCATCACAACCGTTTTTAAGCGTTGTGAGATGTTACAATACACCTTCATCTAACATTTCAAAGTCTAACAAAGCACACAATTTAAGGGGGTTGTATGCATTCATTACAATACACCTTCATCTAACATTTCAATTTCAGTCGCGTGTTTTATCAACGATTGCTTTTCGACAATGTTGCTCTTTCAAATTAAATTATAACATAATAAAACATATATCAATATCATAATAACTTAACTCGTTCATACATTGATTAAATATGTACATTGGCTATTAATCACCATTTCATAATCAAGTAACTTTTTTTACTTAACAACGTCAGTATTATTCGTTAAACAACATGCTGCACAAAAACTTATGTCCAACGTGTTGGGTCCAGCCGACAATGTATCAAAGTGAAACCTCATTCGTGTTACAAAAATTATCTAACACATATATCCATTTTTTTTTTGTCACCTCTTTAACACTCACCTCCTCATCAATAATGTGATACTACAAAAAAAAATATGAATTAATATTTACTTTTACACTTTATTCTTTCACACCCCTAGTTAAGAAGAATTCGGTTACATCGAACTCCAATTACAAAAAGAATTGGATCATATGTAATTTATAGGTAGATCAATTATCAAAACCTATAAATTTATACCCTAAACCCTAGAACTAACATGATTTCCTAATTCCATATTTAGCGGCGAGTATACTGGGCGTAGCGTAGAGTAAGTGTCACATTACTCTTCTTTACAGAACACATGCCCAACTTCACAACTACATGCGGAGAAAGAGTTCGCAACACCGATATGACGCCTACGATCTTCTATCAAACATGCACTACTATACACTTTTAAGGTTTCTCTTCTTCAATTACTATTGCTGCCAAAAGTCAAGAAAAACGACTTCTGCCCCTGTAGAGGCTACCTAGGCGCCTTCGAGGTACGCCAGTCCCTTCGGCTCCCATAGATTGGAGAATCAACGCGACATTTTGGCTTTTCCTATATTTAAAGAATTACTAGAGTAAAGGATAAGAATACTTCTTCCCTCTAGCGTTACGGACGTAATTATTGCTTAATTATGTTATAAGATAAGTCTTTAGTAAAACTCTTACTATAGTGAGTTCTTCTTAAGAAAGAAGGCACCCTGCCCTATAAGAATTCTATAAAGTACCTAATTATTTAAGACTTAATTATGTAAAAGTTATTTATAAGGTAATTTTCTCTTACGTAAAGGTAAGTCTAAAGAAGATATATTTGTGTATGAAATATTATATCGGGAAGAGTTTTTAAAAAATATTCATGACTTGGTAATACTAAAAAGACCTTTTACTTGGGCATTAGATACAAGGTACCATCTACTCTACAGAGAATAGTCTAATACTAGAGTGTATCCTTATTTAAGCAATAGTTTGTAGAAGGGGAGCACCTTCACTTCTCTAATTATAAAGTACAAGTATATCATAAATGTAAGGTCCCGGTCTGGTCCGACGTCAAGGATTGTGCCGAACATCCATATATATATATATATATATTTCTTATTACAATCCCCAGATGTACTTGATAATTCGCTAGATACAACACACAATTATACTATCAAATCAGCAGCAGAAATCAGTCAGAGTCCGTCTGTCTGCTAGCTACCTTATCCTCTCTTCGTGCTCAAAATCTGGGAAAACAATATTAGGACAAGGAGAGTGTCAGTCACGAGGACTTAGTGAGGATAAACAAGCATGCATGAATGCAACAGTACAACAAACCAACACAACACGCTGATCAGACAGTTTTAAGCAGTGGGGAAACCGTTAACAATAACAGGAACATGACAGGATCGCTGCAGGTGGCATCACCCAGCATTACTAATAGTAACATGACAGGATTGATGCAGGTGACATCACCCAGCTACAGTAACAGGATGTCGACGGTTTCCCAAAACAATTTTTAGTGTGTGGTTGCTTTTTCAGG
>JAYMSP010004845.1:0-15150 GCA_036897095.1 Plantago elongata
GAGATGAGAGAACGAGTAAAGAGAGGGGGGGGGGGGGGGGTGAATAGTATTTTCAAACTTTCGTCGATACTTTCGTCGATAAACAGTCTTTCTCAGAAACTGGTAGGTTTCTGATACTTAGATTCAGAGAGCGGAAGACTTTAAACGATAGATAAACGTAAACGCGATTTGCAGTAATAATGTGCGTGTTTGTGTTATGCTAGAATGTAAGTACAATGAAGTAAATAACACAACAATTTATAGTGGTATCTGGAGGTGGCGTAATCCTCCAACTAATCCTTTTCGGCCTTTTGGAGACCTGGAATTCACTAGAACAGACAATTGAGTTCTCCTTACAACAAGTCTTATTCTGATCCTTACGAACAAATGGTTCCCAACCAAATGTTCCCCCTGAATTTTTCCCTAGGTCCTCGAGCCAAGTACTTCATGTACTCAAGATAATCTTGGAGCTTTTTGTTGATTTCCCAAACCAAGTTCATGTACTCCACGCCTAGATGGTGTTGGTTATATGATGATTGTCAGGTAAGCTTCTCTTATAACTTTTCAGCTATGTTTTCAGAGAGCTTGAAAAGATTACACTACTTAATATACTTGTTAAGTATGGTAGGTTTCTTCTTTCTGACCCAAGTGTTGGAATCCGTTCTGGAGAATGAGCTTTAGAAAGGGTATCAGAAAGTTCAACTCTTTCACGAATAACAAAATCTTGTTATAGGTTCATGACACTTAGAACTACTAGTGATTCTCCGAGCTTGATAGTTGCAACAGTAAGCTTGGAGAATTATAGTATGAATGCTTGAGAAAATACTTGTTTGATATGAAAGTATGAGCGTAGTTCGTGTGTGTGTTTCTCAGCTTCTAAGTGGTGATATTTATAGATGAATTTGAGAGTTGTTTGAATAGTATCTGTTAGACCTTCTCATAATTCAATCCGTTGATATCTCGAAATAAGTAGCAGAAGTTCCTTTCTCATTTTTCAGATAGGACTAATCTTGATCGGCTTTTCAGTCGGTGTAATTAATACACCGTACTATTTCTTTGTCATGTAGTCTCAATGGACACATGAGCCTTTCTGAAAGCCAGTATGCTCCTTGACTCAATGATGTCAAATATTCAGAGACATGTAATGTGCCATTTTGCACTATACAATATGCTTTCTGAACATAGTCTATCTGAGGAGACTAACCCTTATGTCTTCATCAAACTTGTGCAATCTTCAGTCTTCAAATCTTCGATTAAAATCCATTGCTAGGATCCTTCTACATGGCCTTCTGAAAATATAAAATTACATTCAGAGACCTAATAATCCTAATACAAGTTTAACTTGACTAACATACTAAGTGATTTCCTCTTTTACAATGTTCAAGTGAACTAAGAGTACTAGTCACCATTATGTACTAAAGATAAGTCATATGATGATTGATTAAAAATACTAACAGATATTCCTAAATGAGGCTTGGGAAGAATTGTGTAGTCAATTCTCTAAATGTGATGGAGCTCGTGTTTTTCAACTGGACAAAGTGCTTAGTTCTATACAACAAGGATCTCGTCCAGTAACTACCTATTATATGCAGTTTAAAGGTCTATGGGATGAGTTTATGAGTTACAGAGTTTTGCCTCATTGTAATTGTGGTGCTATGAGTAAATGCACTTGTGTTGTGTCAAGTCTTTCAGTGATTCTCAAATTCAAGATTGTGGCATGAAGTTTCTTTTTGGTCTTCATGAGTGGTTTGCTCACAGTCGTAGTCAATTTTTAATGAATCTACCTATACCTACATTGTCAAAGATTCACTCTATTATGCTTCGAGAAGAAAGCCAGAGATTTATACAGCCTAATATGACTAGTTATATGACTATGATGAGTGTAAACAATCAGTCACAACATGAAAGTCAGTCTGCATTTGATGTTAATAAATATGCCAAGTTTCAAAACAAAGGCAAGCCTAGACCACAATTTTCACATTGTGATCAAGATGGGCATACTGTGGATACCTGCTTTCAGATTTATGGGTTTCCTCCATGCTGGAAAGAAAGACAGCCTAACAAGAATATCAAAGCTCCTTATGGGAAACATCAGTCAACTCATAGGAATTTTAAGCCTAGTGCTACAGCTGTAGCTGTTCAAGTTGACACCACTAAACATGTTTTGACTGATGATGAATTTACTTTTGATCAAAATGCATATAACCAATATCTTGAATTTCAGAAAATCAAGCTGGCATTGCAGAAAATCAAGCCAAGCATGTGGTGGCATCTGCTATCACATCTACTTCTATGAATCCAACTTCAGTAATAAAGGTAATATTGTATCTAACATAAGATTTTTCTGTATGAATATTCATACTAATAAACATGTTACTTCTAGTTGGATATTTGAGACTGGTGCCAGTGATCACATAATTTTTTATTTTAGTTTATTTCAGCCTGTACCATCTGCAATAGATATTGATATAAGTTTGCCTACTGGCGATCAAACTAAAGCAACACATATTGGCTCAGTAAAATTGTTTGATACTTTGCAGTTTAATAATGTGTTGTATGCTCCAACTTTTGGATTCAATCCGTTATCTATTTCAAGTCTTACTAAATCTGGAGCATTAGCAACATGTTTTCTCTCTAACAAATGTCTTTTTACAGGAATTGAAAACACACAAGATAATTACTTGTGCTGAAGTTAAAAATGGGCTTTATCATCTCAAAGGTTCATTGTCTGTTGTTAAAGAAGATCCAGTAGTGGTAATACATACTATAAACTCAGTTGTAACAAGCATTGATTGTCATACTAGACTAGGACATGTGCCATTTGCTAAAATGTATACGTTGCCAATTTCTAATATTACTAAATGTAATAAGCTTCAAACTTGTGATGTATGTTAATTTGCAAAGCAAAAGAAGTTATCTTTTCATGTTAGTTCCACAATTACTAATGCTTGTTTTGAGTTAATTCATGTGGACATTTGGGGTCCTTTCCATATTAGTTCACGTGATAATTTCAGGTATTTTAACTATTGTGGATGATTATTCTAGATGTACATTGATTTTCCTGATGTCTCACAAGTCTGAAACAAGGCAACATCTTATCAATTTCAATGCCTCAGTGAAAAATCATTTCAGTCCTCCATTAAAGCTATAAGATCTGATAATGGTCAAGAACTGAGGGTATATTACATCAGAAGTCTTGTGTGGCTACACTTGAACAAAATGGTACTGTAGAAAGGAAGCATCAACACATATTACAGGTTGCAAGATCTCTTTTCTTTTCTTCTCATTTGCCATTGAAATTTTGGTCTGATAGTATTCAGTGTGTTCTACATATTATCAATAGGTTGCCTTATGATAATTTAAAGGGCAAAACACCTTTTGAAATTTTGTACAATAAGCATGTGAATTACAATCACATCTTTATGCTATGTAAGCACCCTAAATACTAACAGGCATAAGTTTTCACAAAGAGCTGTGAAATGTGTATTTTTTGGGTTATCCATTTGGTTATAAATGATATAAATGCTATCAACTGGATACTAAAGAGATTATAATCTCAAGAAATGTTATTTTTAAAGAACATATTTTTCCATTTAAAGTTCAACAAAATCCAGTTGATAAGCAGTTCAGTGATAACTCTACACATGTCAAGTATGATACTGATAAGCTTCTGAATCTCAATAATTCTTCTGCTACTAATGTTGGTTCTTCAGAGGTTATTTCAGATGATTCTGCAGGTAATGAGGCTTTCAATAATGAGTTATTGCATAACTCAGATACTTTTAATAGTTCACAGGATGATGCATATTCTGGTACAATTTCCAATTCTTCTGCTAATGACAATGATGAAAATAATCAAGTCAGAAGGTCCGTGAGAACTAAGTGATTACCAGCTCATTTACAAATTTATGAATGTTCTCTTCCTCCCTCTTTAAAACATTCTATTAATGAGTCCTCTACTGCTAATGTCATTTATGCTAATGTTATCACTACACCTTATCCTATTAGCAATTATGTCTCTACAGCTAAATTGTGTCCTGAGTATGCTTGTTTTACAACATCTATAACTCAACAGGAGGAACCTAAGACATATAAAGAGGCTAGTAAGCATTTAGAATGGTAGGATGCTATGAAAGTTGAGTTACTAGCATTAGAAAAGAATAATACATGGTTGCTTACCACTTTACCTGAAGGGAAACATACAATTGGCTGTAAGTGGGTGTTCAGAATAGAGTATAAATCTGATGGTTCGATAGAGAGATACAAGGCAAGGCTTGTAGCTAAAGGATACACACATGACGGGGGATTGAATTACTTTGAAACATTCTCTCCAGTTACCAAGTTAACCACTGCAAGAACTTTACTTGCAGTTGCTTCTATACATAATTGGCATTTACATCAATTAGATGTAAATAATGCATTTCTGCATGGAGATTTAACTGAGGAAGTTTATATGGTACCTCCACCCGGGTATTGTAATTCTGATGATAAAAGAGTTTGTAAGCTCACTAAATCACTCTATGGGGTTAAACAAGCTTCCAGACAATGGTTTAATAAGCTTACATTGCTTACTTAATTTTGGATACAAGCAATCTCAAGCTGATAATTCATTGTTTATTAAAAATGTTGCTAACTCTTTCACAACACTAGTTGTATATGTTGATGATGTGATCTTAGCAGGGAATGATATGTTAGAAATCAATGGGTTAAAGACCACTTACATGATCAGTTCACCATCAAAGACTTGGGAAAACTGAGATATATGCTGGTACTAGAAGTTGCTCAGTCTGCTAAAGGGATTGTGCTAACTCAAAGAAAGTATGCCTTGGACTTATTGAAAGACACTGGGTATCTTGGTTGTAAATATGTATCAACACCCATGGAGTGCAAGTCCAAACTTAAGGCTGATGATGGAGATCTACTGCCCGATGGTTCTATTTACAGAAGGCTTGTAGGAAAACTGGTATATCTCAATATTACCAGGCCAGACTTGAGTTTTGCTATTCAAAATCTCAGTCAGTTTATGAGCAAACCTACCAATATTCACTAGATGCATCACACAAAGTATTAAGATACATCAAAGGGGCACATGGGAAAGGGATTATACTCTAAAGAGATCACAATTTCCAGTTGAGTGCTTATAGTGAAAGTGACTGGGCAACATGTCCAGAGACAAGGAAAAGCATCACTGGATTCACAATATTCATGGGATCATCTCTTATATCCTGGAAAAGCAAGAAGCAGAACACTATAAGTAGAAGCAGCACTGAGACTGAATATAGAGCACTTGTAGCAACATCATGTGAGTTGCAGTGGTTGTTCTATCTGCTCAATGACCTTCGAGTCAATTTACCTGGTCCTGCTCACATTTATACAGACAACAAATCTGCATACTGCTTAGCTAATAACCCAGTCTAACATGAAAGATCCAAGCACATTGAGCTGGATTGTCATTTTATAAGGGAAAAGCTTCAAGCCAAAGTCATGAAATTGTTTCATATACCAACTGAAAATATGACTGCAGATATTATGACCAAACCACTGGGTGGTCCGTTATTTGATCTGCATAGCTTCAAGTTGTGCCTTTCTGAAATTCATGCTCCAACTTGAGGGGGATATTAGAGATATAAACACATTCCTGAAGAAAAGAAAAGTAGAACATGTGATGAAGGAAGGAAGAACAAGTCGCACTTTGACGCGTTACGTTTTATTAATAAAGACAAATGCGACTTGTACCAAACGCACAGAGGCTTGTACATTACAATTTAGATTAGTTATTTGAGTTGTATATATAGTTCTTGTTCCAGCTTGTAAACTTAACTTTCATTTGATCATCTTCTTCACTCAATTGGTTGAGAATTTAGTTTGTAATTTAATTTCTGATTCAATAATACAGTTCAATTCATTCACTTTCACAGACGAGATGATGAAGAAGGGTGTATGTGAAGAATGAACATAGATGATGAAGAAAGTGAAATGAAGACGAAGGGTGACTTAGATTGAAACTTTCACCAAAGACACAAGATTTATATGGACAGTTCAGGTGCCTAATTGAACTAAGCATAAGGATTTTTCATGTGTTTCTTTGTCTTATTGGATAATAGACCAGGCCAAACATAACCATGAACCGAAATAGAATTGAACCGAAGCGAAATTGTGGCAGAAACTGCACATTTTAAGAACTGAAACGAAACCTCATTGTGCGGTTCCAATTCCTAGTATTGGAGAACCACTAATTGTAAATGGAACCAGCGGTTCCGTAAAAATGTGGCCCTTTTAAACTAATTACTTAAGTGTGCAAGCCCTTTTTCATTTTCTTTATTAGTAAAAAACATTAATAGTAACTAGGTAATATACTTAAATTTTAATAAGTTATACTACATTCGTCCCAAATTGAATGTTCCGTATTTTATTTTGAGTTGCTCCAAATTTATTATCTCATTTTCTATTTAAACATTTATTTTACCCTGCATCTCAATATGATAATGTAAAAAAGTGGCCCAATTTAATTCCCAAAAGATTTTTAGTGTTTATTTAGTTTGTTAATCAGAAAATAATAAAATTATCCAAAGTGTCCAAATTTTATTTCACTTTCAATGGATATACATTATTTAATTCGGAGGGAGTAAATGTTACATCATTACAATCAGTACGTACAACTTCTTCATTTGTAACGTAAGCATTATTAGCCAACCTATCAGCCAAGTGGGCTCCAACTCACGTCTTTCCCATTTGTCATCGAGTAAACATTATAACGGGCTGAAATTTAAAAATAAAGTTAGACAGCTTGAAGATCAAAATGCTAGTATATTAAAGTCATGAACTGATAATCATTTCTCAATCGTTAAAACAGGAATAATTATAAGAATGTCACTCAACAGTAATCACTAATCAGGCTCCAAACTCCACTTATCATGAGCAATACATGTTACTCCATCACAGAACATTTAATGAAGCTTATGGTTCATATATAAAATCATAGAGCAAATGTTAACCTAGGTATGTACATTAATCCTGAAGCCAAAACTACCAAAATGTTAAGTGACTTCAACTCAATGATCCATGAATGCTGGATCTTGTATATATATCATCCCACATGTAAACTTCACAGTCACAACTAGACACAGCAAGGGCCAAGCATGATTGAAAATCAGATATAACCCACCACCCTAGCAGTGACATCAAATTTCAAATTAGCTGCGACTTAGACCCAGAATACGCAAAATGCAACTAATTTTCGTTTTTACGTTCTAAGAAGGTATTTAAGTTAAACTCGACAAAAATCTCACTTAACTAAGTCGCTATCCAGAACTAAACATACTTGCCTATAAAGCCATAAACCGTGGCAGTAATTAATACTATCAGCTAGTAAAGTCAGAATGGAACTGTAAATTTCATGGTAAGTATTTCTCCTATTCATAGAATTCTACTACTAGTTGTCAGCATACACAAGAGGAATCCAAGCAGACCAATTAAAAAGCTCTTTTATATCTGCTGAAATCGAACAAGATTCCTTGAAAGTGCACAAATTCCTTATCCTCAATCCCAAAGTAAACTAAAAAGTCACTTACCATGAAGAAGAAAACCAAACACCAAAATCCAACCTAGTAAATTGCAAGTCAACTGATAGAACACTATAACTACAAGTCTAAAATCAACCTTCTCCACACACTACTCATCTTAAGTTCAAAACTTCACCAATGTCTTCTCCTTCCCTTCTCACCCTCTTCTCACTTCTCTTCCTCCTCAATCCCTCCTCCGCAAAAACAACCACCCTCTCCCTCTCCTCCACCGCCCCACCACTCGGTGACCCATGGGAAATCCTCAACCACCTCGCCACCGCCTCCACCACCCGAGCTCACCAGCTCAAAAACCCAAAGAGCACTGCCACCACTACAACTGCCAGTACTGCCTCCACCTCGACTCCACTATTCCCCCGAGCATACGGTGGATACGCCATCAACCTCAGCTTCGGCACGCCGCCACAGAACCTCTCCTTCATAATGGACACAGGTAGCAGCCTAGTCTGGTTCCCATGCACTCAATCCTACACCTGCCTCTCCTGCAACTTCCCTAACGTCAACTCCTCAAACATCCCCGCATTCATACCTAGATCATCCTCCTCAACCCGAATCATCGGATGCAAAAACCCGAAATGCACCAACATCTTCCCAACCTTCCAATGCAGCCCATGCGATACAAATTGCACACAATCCTGCCCACCCTACCTACTCCAATACGGATCCGGGTCAACAACCGGCCTACTCCTATCCGAAACCCTAACCATTTCCGAATCACAACCAATCCCCAATTTCATGGTCGGCTGCTCCACTTTCTCCACCCGGCAACCTTCGGGAATAGCCGGCTTCGGACGTGGCCAAGCATCTCTACCAACACAACTAAACCTCACAAAATTCTCCTACTGCCTCGTCTCGCACCGATTCGACGACACTCAAGTCTCCAGCGACCTAATCCTTAACGGAGACTCCACCTCCAAACTCAACTACACACCATTCCGCAAAAACCCTGCCGCACCAAACGCTGCATTTGGGGACTTCTTCTACCTGACAATCCGGCGAATCACTGTCGGTGGTGTCAGAATCATGGCGCCGTACAAGTACCTGGTGCCGGATTCCGCCGGAAACGGCGGCACGATAGTGGATTCCGGCACCACGTTCACGTTCATGGAGAATGAGGTGTTCGATTTGGTGGCGGAGGAATTTGAGAAGCAGGTTGGGGAAAAGTATGCTCGAGCTGAGCAAGTGGAGAGAGGGACTGGATTGAGGCCATGTTTCAATGTGTCTCGTGACGAAACGATTGAATTGCCGCAATTGACGTTCCATTTTAAAGGTGGAAAGGAGATGGAATTGCCGTTGGCGGATTATTTCTCGTTTTTCGCGGAATCGGTGATTTGTATGACGATGGTGAGTGGTGGGCCGGGTGAAGGAGTTGGGCCGGGCCCGTCGATAATATTAGGGAATTATCAGCAGCAGAATTTCTATGTGGAGTATGATTTGGAGAAGGAGAGGTTTGGGTTCAACAGACAGTTGTGCTCCAGCGGCTAAGTACAGACATTATTTTGAGATTTTCTGTCGTTTAGTATTTTTCTTTTCTTGAAATCTAGCCGGTTGTTTGGGTTAGCATTAGCTAGCCAATTTAATTGAGTTCGTTACGTTTGCTCATATAATTTTAATTGAATTATTTACTTTCCAATATTAATTGAGTTGCTTCATCAACAAACCTCAATATTCTTAGTTTTAACTTCAATTTGGCGTCGAAACAACTTTTGAGAACTCATGATAATTTAGCTATTACCTATAAAGAGTGATGGAGCCGTTGTTTGGAAAAATAGTGCCGGAAGCGTCGATTGGAGTTGAGGGCGCGTTAATGGAGGAGAAGGCTGAGAGGAGAGCCAGAAACCGCTGAAGATAATCTAATTGTGGTGATGAGAGTAGTGGCCCAAATTTGGCCGACGAGTGGTTAAAAGAAGCCATCCTCAAGAGGTGTGGCATTTGGTGTTCGTCGGAATCGTCGCCTGTCGGTTGATGGTGGACGTAAAAGGGGCAGAACGCAAAAATACGAAAGAGAGAGAAAACACGATTAGAACAATTACGTTTCTTTAAAGTTTCTAAAAATAAATTGAGACTTATTATTATTGTTTAATTATTTATCAGTTTTAACTCAATTAAAATTTTGTGTTAAATCGTTTGTAAACTTTTGTTTGATTAACTATTTAGCTTGGTCAAAATCTATTCTTGACGCTAGAAGGGTTGGATAATAGAGGAAGAAACGATAAAAAAGTTGATTAATTTCCAGTAATATCGAAGGCTTCAGTTTCATTTCACATGTTTATCATATTAATTTTTCATCAGATAAAATACAAATACATAAATTAATATACTCCTAAAATTATATTATCTTTAATCAAATAATATATAATTACATAAAACTGAATTGAATCAAATAATTTTATACAATTACATAACCGGCCTTTATGAGAAAGAGAATCCATATATGTAGTTAGGGCATATTCCAAATGCCCAAACCTTAAAAAGGGAATCATCAGCCACTTCTCATGACTATGACTAATTATACTCCTACTCCCACGTAGTATTGATTATATGTTCACAACTTCACCGTATAAGACAGCATGGAGCATGGAAACATGCACATGGGCACACTAACAAGTGAAGCAGCTAGGGATATGAATATGATGTTCCAATTTCCAAATATCAAAAGGAGTTAATGATGATGTCCTTACAAGAAACAAACTTAGGGATCCATAAATATCAATACATCATTAAATTATATTATCGTTAATACATCATTTAAAATTTAATAAATGATATAATTAATAATTAAAAAGTAATTTATAAATCCTTTAATAATTTAAATAATTAAAATAATATTTAATTAATTTAATTTATATAATTACTTTTAGTAAATGAAAATTTAATAAATAGTAATTCTCTCCCCTCAAACCACCACCAGCACCACCATCATCTCCGACCATCACCACCATCTCCGGCCACCACTACCATCTCCAATCACCACTGTCAACATAGTTATGACTAAAGAAAATTTTCCAATAATCTCATGACATTTAATTATCGATGTGCTCAACCTCTCACTATTACTGACCTCCACCACTATCAGCTTCGGCCACTGGCCGTCATTGTTACAGATCAGAATATGTGTACAATGCTATAAGAATATGAAAGAATATTGCAGCGTCAAGAATTTATTCAGACATTCTCCCGTCTAATAATGCTCAACGATATAAAAGAATGCTGCAGCGTTAAGAATTTATTCTGACATTTCTCCGTCTAATAATGCTATAACCAGCCTTTTGCTTCTGATGGCGGCACAATGCTGCAACAATATGAACACATGCTGCAGCGCCACAATTTAAGGTTGTGAATGTACATTACATGAATTTAGAACTTATATACACATATTTATGCATTAAATAACATAATATATTAACTTTAATTCATTTATCTATGAAAAGAATTATGAAACATATTCATATGCATGTAAAAGTTATAATTGATTTAATAAGTTTGAGTAGCAATTGATGAACTATCTTTAACTTTAACTATAAAGTACCCTTGAAATATAAAGTTGTAAATCATTTAATAAAATTATATAATAAAAAATCAATTAATAGAATTTTAATATGGACTTTTATGGAGTTATTTATTACTATAGTTTCAAGATAATTTGTGGTCAAAATAAAAGACAGTTGATCGCAAAATAATAAAATTTGAAGATTTTTTTTAATGTAGTAAAATAATTTATATTTTGTGAAAAATAATCATTTTTTGTATAATTAGTTTACTTGAATATGCATTCTTTCATTCTAAATAAGCTTATATATTTTTCTCCGGGTCAAACTAGAATTTTAACCACTAATTAATCTTAAATTAAATTGAAGAATGTTAATTATAGTTTACATTTAATATATACATTTTTACAACCCCATTAACAATTCAATTTGAGCATAACGGACAATCACCTATTCACACAAAAGCCCCTGTTAAAATTATCTAGTTGCGTACTCACACAAAAGCACGAAGCACATGTGTGATATCGTGAAATTGTACAAATAATATGTGAAATTGAAAATGTATTGGTGACAACTACACTATTCATTCATTTAGCTTTAATTACATGCATGAACATATATGCCTAATTATTTGATTGTATAAGTCACATCCATTTATGTAAACAACCCCCAATTGTTACGCTACCAACATTTAGGAATGATCGATCGACCAACTAAATTCTTTAAATTAGTTTGACATATTTAATGATTCTTACGACCATCTACACAGAGTAAGTTGAACCACTCTAGTTTGTTAGATCTGTTAGTGTAGTTAACGTTATATGAGTTTAATTTATGTCAACAAGTGAAATCTACCAAGAAACACAAACAATAGCTACACAATTTTATCATTTGAGCAATCCAATGAAGTAATTAGAGCATTCAAATAATTTTATACAATATTGAGATGCATAATCTTAATCGGTAAATCCTAAAGGTTGGAGGGGGGGGGGAATCCGATAAAAGTAGTCTAAATTGTGACATTTCCAAAAAAGTTACATTTGGTTGTTACCGCCGATTTTAGTACCTTAAGTTGACATTGTGTCCAATTTTGGTACCTCGTGACACGTGGCAGCTTAATGATGTGACATGTCACTGAAAAATATACAAATACGGTGGACCTAAACGTAAATACGATCGTCTTTATTAGTTGCAAATAGATCATAAATTTTAACAATATTACTAAATTACCTATATAAAAACTATGTCTCTATTGAAAATAATTTATTAAAAATTAAGAATAAAATCTTCCATGCCTGAATTCTTCCACCGTTGTGGAGCTTCGAGATCCAATCTGAATTTTATTCTCTATTGAATTTTATTGTTTATTTTATATGTAATAAAATGTGAAATATTTTTTTTATATTTTTAAAAATATTTTTGAATTATAATAACCAATTTATACCCATAAATTACGAGAGAGTGACATGTGTCCCACCAATTTTATAATTTAATTTAATTATTTTTTATGTTTTATTTATTTTTCATATGTACAAATTTAATTTAAAATTATAATTTATAATATTTCAAAAAATTTATAAATTCTTTTGTAATTTAAAATTAATTTTTCCCTCTTTCTTCTTTCTTTTAACTTTATATTATGTTGATTTTACAAAATATGGTCGATTTATAATAATTGAAAGTTATGTTGTAATGATCGGGATCCGAGTAGAATATTTTAATAATATTTCGATTATAGATCTTGACGAATTAGTAAACGGTTAGTTCGCCAACGAGTTTAGGTGAATTAAAATTAAGATAAATGTAGAATTGAGTCGATTTAGGATTCAAATTAAAGTAAATCTTTGAAGTCCTCGGACGAATGATTAATAAATAAGGAAGAAACTCAATTAAAGAGGTAAAATGGGAAAAGTCTGGAGAGTCGGTAAACAAACCGACTTATCTCGTTCTGTTTCCTTTTACTTCTTCGATCCTCGACTTTCTCCTTCATCCGCTTGTTATTCCCAAATCGTATGCTCCACCTCCGATTGCCACCCTCCTCGACCTCGATTGCGACCTTCACCAGCAGCATCGCCTCCTTCCATCACCACTACCATACTGACCTCCCTCCACACTCGACGTCACCAGCACACCGGCATCTCTCCTCCACGACGCAACCACCCCTGTAACCCCTCCTTCGCGCGCGAGCTAATGCTTGGTACGACAACCGATCGGAAAAGCTTGCAGCTCCCGTGGCGGTTCGAGCGGAGTGGATTGTCCGGTGAATCGAGGCGACGTCGCCTCCCTTGCTGAACAGTTCGAACTGGAACGGGAGTTGGACAAAATTTTGGAACTGAAACCCTTCGATTTCTACTCCGGTGAGTGTCCCTCCTTTCGTAATTTGTAATCTGGGTTGGGATGGGTGTTTGAAGGTTGCGTGTTGTCGATTTCAAGCTGGAAACCTTCTACTGAGCATTCAATTCAGGCTCTGCTTTTTCGTGTATTTACAGTAGTTTGTGGAGTCGAATTTCCTCGCTCTGTTTTGTTCTGTCTGCCTCTGTTATTTTTGAACTTGTCGTTTGCTGTGTGCGATTGGGTATTGGTGGGTATTTGTGGTTTTGCTTGTTGTAGTTTTGCTTTGTTGTTGGCTGAATTCGATTGGTGATTGTGTGCATAATTGGGTGTTGTATGATTACGTGTTAAGCCGAGTCCAGGTCCCCTTTCCTGCTCTGTTCCTTTTCTTTCGTGTATGTACAATGGCTTTGTTGAGGCACTTTCGATCTGGCCTGTGTGTGTCTGTGAATTCCTAAGCTATGTTTTACGATTCGAATTCCTACTCCGTCTATGTCTGTATGCGTGGCTGGTGTTTGAAATTATTGTACGACCTATATGTTAAGTCCCTATCCATGCTGGTGTAAATTGATCTGATATGTCAGTGTAGCATTGTTTGGTCTGTTGTGTTGAATTGAGTCGTTGTGTGCTGGTTGCAAAAACTGATCCTGGTTAATGGTAAATGCCTTTGAGCTTGTATTTGTATTCAAGTTCTCACTTGGAGTCAGTTGTATTATGTAATTTGGTTCTGACTAGGTTATTGGGTAAACTGCCTGATTGGGAATGTGGATTTGCCTTTTTGTTGGAAGAGTTTTTATGCATAGCCGATGAGGTCTAGAGTTCGATACTCAGTCTACTCATGACCCTTTTCTGTTGCGAGAGTCGTAATTTGGCTTGAAGATTATTATCGATCTTTGCTCTATGTGTGTGGGTCAATTCTACAACTCCAGTGGGTTTATGTGTATCTCGTTCAACCTGCTTAGTGGTAATTAATGTCCTGCTTGATTGTTAAAATTAAGTTTGATCAAGTATGCATTGGGGACTGAATGAATGAGTAGGTCAGTTGTATTTCTATTCCATCTCTGGACTGGAAGAAAACAGATTGCATGTTATTGTCACGAATCAGGATATGGAATCGAACTGTCTCTGAATCTTGAGTTTAGTTTAATGTAGCTTGTGAGTAATGTTTCTGTTCTGCGTGAGGTCTAGGATTCAGGTTCCGGGGTGACATTTTTTATTCTAGTATAGGAAAGTTGTCTGACGGTCGGTTAGAGATGTTAACGACGTTTTTACAAATATAGGTAATTAACTAGCCGACGAATTAGGCGATCTTGAGAATAAGCGAGCATCTGAATCAGGTATGGGTCGAATCTTCATAATACCTTGCCTTTACTGATTTTTGTAAAAATAACTGTTTCATAACTGTTAATATTATATCAAGCGACGGGACTTGATATACTAATATTTTATTCACTGAGGATCAAGTTAAGTGTGTACCCCGAGAAGATGATTTCTGATGCATGTGACGTGTGTGAAACATTTATAAAAAGCATGGATAAATGTAGCTCTCATATATGTTGTGCTTTGTCTTTGTGACGCCGTCTTTATGACGCTTTGTCTTTGTGACGCCTGTCTACGTGATACTACTGTCTTTGTGACGCCGTCTTCGTGACGCTTTGTCTTTGTGACGCCGTCTTTATGACACTTTGTCTTTATGACGCCGAGTACTCGATTCCTCTGATCAAGGAATATGCCGTAGACACTCTGTGGGCCACCGGACTTATACTAGTGGC
>JAYMSP010004846.1:0-15148 GCA_036897095.1 Plantago elongata
GTCGTGGGTTTTGTTTTGGTAGCTGGACCATCTCATTTATATTTTTTTATATAATTATAATTTATTAAATATATAATATAAACATTATACCGATTTTCATGGTTTTTCGTTCTTTACAAATAGAAACAACTTTTGACTATATTTTAAATTTACAATTTTTAAATACGTATTTAAACTTTAATAAAATAAATTTTAAAACGAGTTTTAAGGATGCAATTTGATTAATTTCAACTTCTAAATACTCTTATAATATGTTATTGATTATGTTTAAAAATTTATAAAATAAATAAAATAAAAAAGTAATATTCATGGACGACCCATTGAAATTTTTTTTTACCTGCAGTTGTTGTTAGACTTGTCGTAGCCGACGATCATCGTCATGTGACGACCCATTGGAAATGGTCATATAAAACAGGACGCGTCGGTTTAGGGGGCGAACCCCCCGCTACGTCCATCCCCGTGTCTATCAGCTATGAGTTCTTGGATTGCAAATAAAACCTGTTGGCAGATTCTACTCCATCAACCATTCAAAACAACAGAAACAAAGATAAGGGTAGAAATTCTTTTGTTTCAACAATTCAAGCTAAGATTTTTGTAAAAGTCAGTCTTTCCTTAATATTGAGAAAACCACAGGACTGCCCAGCCAATTCTTGGCACTTTCTCCTTGTACCATTCTAGTTCATTTTATCTGTGTTTAATGTGTTGGATTCATTTTCTTGTTTACAGAGTACTTGGTTAAGTTTGATGGCCATGGAGGAAGTAGAGGGTAATGAAGGATTATTGGTATCCATACTCGTCTGGTTGCCTCCAATATCGGTTTTCAAATTCAGATGTGTCTCAAAGAGATGGAGAAACATCCTTTCTGAGAGATACTTTATTAAATGTTACAATGCTGGGACAAGAAGTAGGCAAATCTTTTATGGTGGCGGACGCATTTTGGCTTTCATCGAAGAATACTTTAGTTGTTCAGGACATACAATTAGCAGTATAAATAACAAACAACCCGTTGCACAAACGAATGTCCTTGAGATTATGTGGATTCCAAGAAATCTCGGATGGTATGTCTCTTCCTCAAACGGCCTCATCCTATGCCTTAAGAAGAACCACAAAACCTCCTCCTTTAACGTAGTGAATCCCTTGACCAAAAAATGGGTAGAGGTGCCACCATACAAATGCAGTAACACTTCAAGATTTGGTTTGGCTTCTGAGGAAAATACCAGTGAAGTCACACCTAGCTTCAGAATTGTGGGGATTGCTTACAAGAAATATATTCAGGAAAATGCAATGCTGATAGAAACCTACTCTTCAAAGACTGGTAAATGGACAACATCGACTCTGATTGGCACAGAGTTATTGCATGTACAGGAGTTTGAAGCACCCCGCATTTCCAATTGTGTGTTTCATTGGCCTACAAAGAGGCACACTCTTGCAGTTTACGATCCAAGTGAAGACGAAAACCATCTGCAACTGATCAAGCTGCCAGGAGAAAGTGTGTTTGGCTTCAGTACTACTAGATCATCTCACGACAATACTATATGGGTTGGCATAAATAATTGGGAAAACATGAAGTTTTGGAAGCTTCCCAAAGATGAAAAGGGTGGGTATACGCGCATGACCACCATAGATGCAAATGAATGGATCTTGATGCACACAGTTGATATGCAGACTCTGTGCAAGGACGCAGCATTATTCCTAGGAACCAAGAAGAGGAAGAAGCATGATGGTGAAGCAGTTGACTATAACGTATCCTGCCTCGATTTTGAGGCATTTATTCCAGGGAACCCTAAGGCAGTAATCCTTACCAACAATCAGAGAGTATTTCGTTACAACTTAGAAAGCAAGTCAATTGAGCTTGTTCTCTATCGTGGAGCTTTAGGTTTGAATCATAGCTATTATACTGGTTACTTTGGCAGGTACCCCTATGTGGAGTCCCTCTCTCTGTCTTCGTATTGTCTCTCTGGCAATTCATATGGCAATTTCCGTCCATGAAACTTTCGGAAATCTGTTATGTTGAGTTCCTGAGACGACGTTATAGTCTAAGCAGTCGTACACTAATAAATTGTTCCAAATCTCAGACGCCCACTGTTGTACTTAGACACACTTTTTCTTCTTTGGACATGCATAATACACAGAATAATGCTTTTAGTAGACAATATGAGTCTATGAAAAAATTAGTAGCCTGGTATTTAATGAAAAGATAGCAAAACAACCTTTACTATAACTGAATATCCTACACAGAACTGAAACCACAGTGCTCAGTATCGCACAGTATATCTACACAAAGTATAAAGAATAAAAGAAACTTGCAAGGAATTCTACATAGCATATAGAAACCTGCCATTATCTAGGTTCTGCTTCCTTGATATAGCTCCTCACTTTTATTTACCACTAACTGTGTGGTGAAATTAAGTGACAGGGAGTGGAGCAAGAAACCCATACTGTTAGCTTTGTATGTTCTATTGTTCCTTCACGAGGTCCAAGAATGACTAATAAGACCGAGTACTGATCAGACTGTACAATACTCGGTGCAAAAATGGAATTCTATGTCCTTCAAAATTTGATATCTTTCCAGCTCTTATGGCATGATCATGATGCAGACTTTGAACATATTCTGCAGAGCTTCATCATCTTTGCCCACTTATACCTCCTGCTTCTTTCTTATAACATGCTGTAGCTAACGTTTGTTACAACAGAGTACATCCACAAACGCCGAGACTATTTCCTCCGGCTTTAAGATAAATCGCAGGTGTGCACTGTTTGGATAATATAGCAGAGCACTTTGGCAGGGAATAAGATTTACTTTATAATGAAAGAAGTGTTCGTAAAATGAGATTCATTTCGACATAAGCAATCTGGCAAAGGGTTCACATAAAAAGGCTCTTCTGAGCGAAATCTATCAGTTCCTTTGGTTCCTGTGATGGGGCCTTTTCTCTTCCTCGGAGAGCCTTGCCTGACAATTAACACAGAGAACCGGTAGACATATTAGATTGACCTGCAATCATAGTTTTATAATGCACCTCACTGTATGAATATAAACAATATGCACCGCACAAAGCATTCAAGCTCAACCATGGTTTTGTCCAAAATTAAGGGCACTTCAGACAAATCACAAATTAATTCAACGAGCATATTATGTGACTTAATAATTCAGGATGACTATGTGCTATTTTGATCATAAATTAATTTAAATCGTAAATTTAAAATGTTCGATTAAGTTGTATAATGCATCCGGCCTAAAAGGATGAGTTGAAAATTAAAGGACCAAGTGAGTATATATACACTTCCCAGATGATATAAAAGGAAAAAACACAAGGCAGAACAACAAAATCAGCTTAGGTTTTTGGGATCTTGTCTCTCTGGTTCAGATAATACCTTAGAGAATCTTCAGGTAATAACCTCTTAATTACATACCTCAATTATCAAAATTGTAAGAATGACAATCAAACTGAACAAATGTTTGTTTATTTGGATAGCTAAGGGTGATTAAAGATGAAATCATGAAGCTTATGAATTGGTATCATACTCGACTTGCTTCCCTATTGTTGCCCTTTCGCGTAGACTTCACTCAGGTGTGGGAATCACAATCTTGCTTCCTTGTCAATGACTGTCAATTATTAGCAGGATGTTTTTTATGTTTAATTTTGAGTATTACCACTCACTGGATCAAAAGTCACACTTAGGAGTTGATCAGTTTCTACCATAATTGGCGAGATCACAATATTTCACCAATTTATCCTGATGATATTGTTGTAGTATGGTTCTATTTTTTACCATTATTAACGTAACATCATTTAAATTATAATTTTGAAGTCTGATTGTATTGGAATGATGGTTAACCCTAGTGAGTCCCTTGGTGTTTGAATCTTTAATTTGATGGTTTAAGCTGTGTTGGCCCTTATCTTGTGCATTCGACACACGCACACTTCACGGAGCTAGAAATTCAATCCGGTGAATGATGATAATGGGAACTAAATCATGCAAAGTGGCCTATACTTGTTTTGCAAAATGTAATTTATCTGGTACATTATAAATTCTAGAGACAATAAAATACATCTTGGACATTATCTGCTATCTGCAAACACCACCAAAGCGTAGGAGGGCAAAGCCAATGAATGAGCGGAGGAGGGCAAAGCCAATGAATGAATCACTTGGCCATTTGGACAGTTTAATGCAATATGTTGACAACATTAGTCATCAATAACCGATCTTTAGCCGACTCCTCTGTACACATCAAGCCAATCTCCAGAACAGAAACTATACAATTAAAGATCGTAGTGTTTTTCCTACAATCATGTTCATGTCGAATGCTCGGGTCCACAACTTCTATAGCCTGGCCTGGCAAGGAACGTCTAACATACTCACGAAGGCTGAAAGATTCCTGAAACTCATCATCTGTTGGTCTTCTGGCAATGAACATCTCCAATAAATGAATCCCATAGCTGTAGACATCCCCTTCTGTCGAAACCACCCCACTCATACCATACTCTGATGTATAATTATAACTCAATATTAGAATTATTCATATATAGATAAGGACATCACCAACAACAAAAGAAATGTAAGGGAAATCATACAAGGAGGAATATAGGCTATAGTGCCTTTAAATCCAATCGAACTATTGTCATGTGTTGATGGTACATCAGACATGACTTTTGCCAGTCCAAAATCACCAACATGAGCAGTCATATTTCCATCCAAAAGAATGTTGCTCGGCTTTAAATCTCCGTGCATTATGGTTGAATCTGTACCAAAATGCAGGTATTCAAGTCCAGATGCAATGTCCATTGCAATACTCAGTCTTTGCTTCATGTTGAGTTTACTCTGTTCTTTAGCATCATCACTGCTCCCTTCTTCGGATTTAAAGTGAATCCATTCATCCAAGTTTCCATTCTCCATGAACTCATACACCAGTGCCTTAAAATCATTACCTTGAAAATCAGTGCTAGAACATATACTTAATATCTTCACAAGGTTTTTGTGTCTTATGCTCCTTAATGCATTACATTCGGACGTAAAACTTCTAGAAGCACCCCTAACATTGAGATTGAGCACCTTTACAGCAACCTGGATATCCCCAGTACCAAGAATTCCTCTATAACTGACCCGAATCTTCCTTCACCAAGTAAGTTTCCCTCAGAGAATCCACCTGTGACTTTCAGGAGATCTGCATATGATACCCTTAACATCTCAGTATCCAATACAGTTGTAGAAGATTGATCTGTTCACTTTGCTCGCCTCCTGCAGATGAATATGTAAAGGCAAGCTGAAAGGCTAGCACATATACCTCCATCACAGATCAATGGCACCATAATTTTTAATGAAGTCGAGAACTGATTTTTCTTAGAGTGCATTGAGGGGCATGGGGGAAGTTCAAGTTTGGAATCCCACCACACAAGCCTCTATTTCTTTCAAGATATATAGCACTCTCGTTTTGAAATACTCCTACAGTTGGGACTTCATCTTCGAAGCCATTGAAAGACAGGTTCAGATATACAAGATGCAGTTCACCTAAAACCTGTGGAATCTTGCCAGATAGGTTATTTTGGGAAAGGTCCACATATTGCAGACCTCTTAGATACACAAGTGCATTGGGTATATCTCCAGTAAGGTAATTGCTCTCTAAGTGAACCTGTTCCAGTCTTACGCAGCTGCTTAAAGACTCAGGAACCGAACCTGATAATCTGTTGTGAGACAAGTCCAGTTCACCAAGATTCCTTAGAAATCGGACTTCTGATGAAATAGAACATGTTAAGGCATTGAATGATAGGTCAAAGGACACCGCGATAGAGGAAAGCATCAGAATTTCTCGAGGTAATGTACCATGAAGGTTGTTGTGTGAAATGTCAAAGTGTGAGTAAGTTACTGCAGTTGCCAAGACTTGGAGGTATATTCCCATATATCTCATTGTTCCCGAGGTATAAATCATTCAATGTAGTTAAGTTACCGAATGAATAAGGTACCTCATTGGTGATTCTGTTCCCTCCCAAATCAAGTTCACTGAGCCTATATAGTTTACCTATGTCAGCAGGAATTGGACCATCAAGATTGTTAGAATCGAGATCGAGAGTAGTGTGACCCGGGAGGTTACCAATGAAAGAAGGAACGCTTCCATGAAAATTGTTCCATCCAAGAGATAAATAACTAAGGTTACTCGAAAGATTGGCAATGGATTGTGGCAATAAGCCACTCAATAGGTTACTGGAAAGATCAAGATATGTAAGGGCAGTGCAATTTATCAAAGATGAGATAAAACTGACGTCCCCGTCGAAATTGTTTGTTGATAGCAGGTAGAGATTCTAAAGCTGAAAGCCTGCTAAAATCTACCCACATTTTACCTGTAAAATTGTTTAAGCTCAAATATATGTCTTGAAGTGATGAAAGATTTGAGAAAGAAACTGGAAGTTGTCCAGCAAAATGATTCTCTCCCAAAAACAGATGTTTCAATCTCATCAAGGAGCCTACCTCGAGGGGCATGGTTCCTTGAAGTCGATTAGAATGCATCTCAAGTATAACCATGGTGGAAATATTGAACAGGCCAGGTCGAAGCCTACCAGTCAAGTTGTTATAACCTAAATTTAGTAATTCCAGTGAGTTGAGTTGAACTAATGACGCTGGAATTTCGCCTTGCATTCGACAGCTTGATAAAGATAACACAACAAGACTACTAAAATTTCCAATGTAAGGTGGGATAGTTCCAGAGAGATTGTTAAATGACAAGCCGAAATATTCAATATTCACTAAGGAACTTAGCTCCAGAGGTATGATTCCAGTGAGACTGTTGTCAATCATGTTAAGATAATAGATGTTGATGATGTGAAAGGTTTCTGTGATCCCACCACTTAAAGAATTATTGCTGAATTCGACCAATTCAAAACGTCTTAAACGACCAAATTCAAGTGGAATTTGGCCATAAAAGTTGTTATTCTGCAAAATGATGGTTCTAAGGAAAGAAAGATTACCTAAATGAGGGGAAATGGAACCGATGAGGCCTTGAGACATGAGATTAATTTGTACAACTCTGTCTGGATGCCTGCATGTTGCCGCAAAAAATGTCTTCCCAGCTACAAAAATGAACGCTTTTGTTCCATGAGGTTAGAGCTCCCTGTGGATCATCATCTATGGCAATCTTGAAGGCAACAAGGGCTTGAAAATCGGTTTCGTTGCTCAAGCACTTGGCTGGGATACATGCACAATAGAAAATGAATATTGCTTTGCCATCATCTCTTTCAAAGTAGACCTCCTTTGTTCTTCCCTTCACGAGCTATTTGTCGGTACGTAGGCTACTTTCTCTTTGTCTTTCGATCCTCTTGGCACAGTGATCTTTGGAGCGTTTGAGGCCATTGATTCCTTCCATTTCGAGAGTGGCTTGCCCCTCTCTTGGTGTAGTGCTTGCGTGATTCTGCAGGGAGGGAAATTGATGCTAGTGTAGTTCATGCTTAACTCCATATCATGTGCACGAATGGCTAGCTCTTCGAATGATCGTGGCTGGATTGCTTGGAGAATATATCGGAGTCCCCAGTACATCCCTTGAACACACATCTCGATTGCTGAGGCTTCAGATAATCTATCTTTGCAATTAAGGCTCAAATTCCTCCAATGCTTGATGTAGGCGCTCTTCTCTCCATTGACGTGCATTGGTAAGCTCGACCATGCTAACAATTCTTCGTGTGCTGTAGAAACGGTTGAGGAATTCTTGTTCTAGTTGATCCCAGCTATCTATGGATCCAGCCTCTAGGTCGGTATACCAGTCGAAGGAATTGTTCTTCAATTAGTGAACAAATTGGTTCACAAGATGATCTCCATAAGTCCCAACATTGTTGCCTGTCTCGACGAAATGTGCGATGTGCTGCTTCGGACTTCCTTTGCCATCAAATTGTTGAAAGTTTGGAGGTTGATATCGCACTGGCAACCTTATACTATCAATCCTTCGTGTGTATGGCTTACTATAAGTGTAGTAAGACTTGGAACCTTCTTCCAGACTCTCTCTCAAAGCTCCCTTGATGAATTCTTTCAGCTGATCAATTGGGATCATTCCACTGGAGTTGATTGACATCTCTCCTTGTTTTAGCTTAGCGTGTGACAGTTCTTCATACCCACCACATGGCGCTTGAATTCTGCTTTACTAGTTTCAGTTGTCTCCTTGTTTAAGGGCTTCTCAGGTGTGTGTTTTTGAGTCATAAGCTTTGCAATCATTGCGTCTTGGTCCTCGGCATGCTTCATGAGATAATCCATGAATTTTGCCAGAGTTAACACCATTTGATCAAGCGAAGGACTACTTCCTGTCGTGAACTAGAGGAGCTTCGTTTGTCTTAGTAGGAAACTATTCATCATCAGATGATTCTGGTCCATCCTTTTTAGCGGCAGCTGGATCTTGAGCTTCAAATGCTTTTTCGGCCTTGGCTTGGGGTCTTCAACACCCTTGAATTTTGCTTCATCCGAAGTTTGAGAAGAATTGATTGTCTTCCTAGGGGGCATGATTCTTCACATTCATAAGTGTTGTGGTAGTGAACATCTCTCTAGCGGGATTAATTTTTAAATTGATGTCGCCCAAGTCTAACTCGCCATATTATCAAAGAAAAATGTCAAAGCATGTATATATGTATGCTTTAAGTCATCTTCCTGCCAAGGTGTGGTAAGCATTTAGGGTAAAATTCTTAATTTAGTTAGCCATACTATAATATTAATTAAGTAAAAAAAAATCATTTCATCTTTAGTAAACATCCAGGATAGTATCAACTATCAAATAAATCGTCCACATGTACTTATGGCCATGGACATTCAACATGAATGACCAAAATTTAAGCACATTATTATCTGTAACTCCACATGTAATTTCTCCAGTGTTAGCCGCTCCAATATGAGGACGTCTATACATGAATGTGAAATAATGAAGTGAGAACTGAAGAAGAATCTTGACATGGTTCTTTACTTCTTTCTGTTTCTTGGTTTTGCAGTGGCTTTTTACATGATGCCATTTATCCTGTAAGGATACTTATGTACTAGGATAAGTTGAACTGGTCAGCGCCACATGTTCTTCATCAACAAATTGATAGTCGTCTCTATTTGGACTTTATGTCTTAATATTGACAACCAGCTGCAGAACTTGAAGAATTTTATTTTATGTAGTGTCTTGTCCTTTATACTAATATCATCCAATCATAATAGCTTTGAAAATTGTTACTGAACAAGAAAATTTCAACGACGTATGAATTATGCCACTCATTATTTAAGTCTCCAACGTCCACATTTAGTCATATGGAATTTTATCTAAAAACTCCACACTTTTGCAGATAGATGATGGAAGGTCAATATCTGTTGGACCAAATGAATCGTTTTCGAGCTTACTGGAAATGAGATTTCAATATGATATGGATGGTATAAGCCGTTCCACCTCGTTTTACTCGGCCTCTATATGAGTTACGAGTTGAATCTCTCGCGATGAATTTATGGGTTACAATATCCCATTAGACATCCCATGCTTTTC
Source organism: Plantago elongata (assembly GCA_036897095.1). Classification (NCBI taxonomy): domain Eukaryota; kingdom Viridiplantae; phylum Streptophyta; class Magnoliopsida; order Lamiales; family Plantaginaceae; genus Plantago; species Plantago elongata. The sequence continues at coordinate 9,485 of JAYMSP010004846.1, forward strand.
AACCTGGCCAGGATAATCTGTTGTGGAGAATATTTCGGGGCACACGCATATGGTGTAGCACTCTCATCCCACGTAAGGTAAGAAATGTGACGTGGCCACCCCTGAATGTCTTTATCGGCCCTCAATTTTGGTTGTGGTCCAAATTGACCGGACCGGACCAACAAGCTGAAAATCACTTTAAGTTTTATTCTCTTCAACTAAGAACTCATTATGCTACACTTCAATTCAGGTATATGATCTAAATTATGATTTTGGTTCCGGTCCAAATCGGCCCGATCTGTTCCTCCAACCGTGATGATCCTAATTCCCTATATAAGGGCGTCCTTTTGGCGCTCAATTAAGGCTTTTTTTGCTGGCTGTATCTGAATCTTGATGGTTTCTGTTCCTCCTCTCCATTTTCATCTTCTTCCAATCCCGGCAAGATTAAGCTATGCTTATCAATCCCAGTTGTAAAAGATTCAATCTTTCCACACAATTCACACACATTCTTCAAAAAAAAAAAAAAAAAAAAAAAATCTACAACACTCTTCATCAACAATGGTGAGCATTTCATCTCAAACAACCAGTTAAACAAATCCAAGCACAAATTATGTATACACCATCGACATTTTCGCCTTTCATTTCAGCCAGACTTGTCGCTGTGTACTCTAAAATCTCCTGTTTAAATGATGCACAGAAGGTGTTTGATAATTCGCCTAAACACTGTCTGTCTGTCTAACTCATTTTCCTGGAATTCGATTTTCCAAGCTAATGTTTCGTTTTCTAGGTTTATAAATGGTCTTGGTTTATACTGTAACTGTAGAATACGGGAACTTAATTACCAGCCGGGTGGGTTCGGTTTTCCCTTGATTAGACGGACGTGTGCGTAGATTGGTGATGCTAGACTGTGTAAAGTTGTTCATTGCCATGTTTTTCAGGTGGGATTTATGAATATAATGTTTATGTTGGGACTTGGAAATGCACCACAAAGATCAGCAATTCGTGGTCCCTCTTTTTGTATTATTTATATCATACGCTTTCATTTGCTCATCACAAGTCTTGTTGCTGAAGGCCGTAAGCTATTTTATCAGATGACTGGAGGATTCAAAATTGCGCCAAATTGGAACACCATGGTTGCACAGTTGACCTTCTTGGCTGTGCTGATCTTCTGCAGGAATCAATTAGAATCATGAAAAACATGCCCATGGAACCCAATGGAACTGTTTTTGGGAGCTCTGCTGAATTCTTGCGGAATGCACATAAGATTACAGATATTGCAGATGAGACTGCGGCTCAGATATTCAATCTCACTTCTGAGGTGACAGGCAGCTACATGTTGTTGTCTAATTTATATGCCGAAAGTGGTGTTGGAGTATTAATAGATTCCACAACTCTCTACAAATTCAGACTTTTAGATGAGATTGAATTCTATCATGTATCAGAGCCTCTGGCTCGCGCCCCACCTGGGTTCGAATCTACACTGAAACAATCTCCGCCCCATATTAAATTTACATTCAAATGGCCTCCCCAAATAGGTTGAAATCAGCCACGAGTGCGGGATTAATATATATGACTAGATTCCACAACTCTCTATAAGTTCGGAGTTTTAGATGAGATGGAATTCTATCAAGTGGGATGTGGAAGATTTTGCAAGTGTGGGGCTCTCAACTAGAACTACTAAGGGATCAAGAAAGTTGCTGGACAAAGTTGGATCGAGGTGAATAAGATTCCACAACTCTCTACAGGTTCGGACTTTTAGATGAGATGAAATTCTATCAAGTGGGATGTGGAAAGATTTTGCAAGTGTGGGGCTCTCAGCTAGAACTACTAAGGGATCAAGAAAGTTGCTGGACAAAGTTGGATCGAAGTGAATAAGATGGTCTGTTCTTTCTTGGCTGTAAGACATTTGAACTAAGATGGAGGGATTTCATGAAAGTTGTTGGCGCATTATCTAATTTGGAAGAGCTCAAACTGCAACAAAAGTTACCTGGACTTGGGCCCAATTGAACCTGAGAGGGAGCCAGAAGAAGGGGAATTCACTCAACTCAAATCGTGGCAGATGCTAGATTTGAATCTCTTGCACTTGAAAGCACATGCAACAGCTTTCCAAGGCTCCAGTAGCATATATTTACAACTGTTATGCAATGATGGGATTATCTGTGGATATTGGTGACATTCAGACTCTTGAACTAATCCAGGTGAATAAAGCCAGCCCTTCTGTCATGGCTTCGGCAATGCAAATTAAGGACAAACATGAAGGTTGTGGGCATAAATTCCTTCAAGTTCTTGTTACTATAACCTGAGGTAATACTTCTATGGTTGTCAGCTGCACATTCCAATGACAAGTTAAGTTCTTCAATAATGCAGAGCCATTTCTTCCACTAAATAAATTTAGTATTAGTATTGGATATAAATCATGGGTTTCTTGTTTTAATGCATGGTATCAATGGTGATTTAATTCTTTAAGTTGATAGATAGCTAACTATTTGACTTTTACATCCATCATCTAACTGGCACCAATAACCCGCCATCCATTGATGACATATTGAAGAACCATTTATGTTAACGCCTCACTCTTAGCTATGTTCTTGCGTTTGAGATACTGTGCTCATTGTATTTCTAGTAATGCCCATTTACAAATCGGCACTAACATAATTTCTTTTAGATAAAATGAAAACTGCATTTGTGCTGAGCTCAAATTCACTAGACGTAACACGTGTATATATACAAATCCGCATCCACGTGAATGTTAATGAAATCTTTAATCAATTAAACCTGCAGTTCTTAGATTAATATTCCTTTTGGATAAAAAAAATGAATTCATTTGATTTCGTTATGATTTTAATATCTTGGTTTAGAATTAGCGAGCTGGTAACGATTATTGATCCAGTAGTTCTGACTTCCATCAGGTTAATTTTTATTTCAGCTCATCCTGTTTTGCTTGTTCAAAGTTGCATTGGTTTCTTCCTTCAGTCGATATGCTCTCTTTTTTTTTTTCAAATCCTTTTTATCTGAATATTGTTTCTTTCTGAAATGAATACTTAAACAGTAGGAAAATGAGTTACAAAATTTTAGTAGTTGAATTAATGAATCAAATGTTTACGTAAACATGTACCCTGTTTAACTATACTTTTACATATAAGCTCTTTCTACATCTTTCTAGCAAAGTTACAAAATCATATTCGTTCAAACTATAGTTGAACAAGACTGCGTTGAAGGATCATATAGAGCAGGAACCAAATACTTCCTTCCATTGACACCATTTGTATTGTAGCTAGCACCTGTAGTAGGGTCTACTAGCAAGTCCCCTGCATAGCCAGGGTAGGCTCCCTTAGCATAGATCCCGGTACAGGCCGAAGCAGCTTCTAATGGAGCTTCTGATGGGCCCTGATAGAAACCGTTTCCAAATGGATTTGAGGCAGTTCCTGCCAAAAGCGCGGCCAAGTTAATAACCATGCCGTCCATTCCAACATCGTTGTTGGGCGCAACGAGTGGTGGTCCCTGTGGGCCGTAAATTGGTTGGTGGAATGGCCACGCGCATTGCCCTGGACACTGAGTCTCCGAGTTCCCAACCCAAATATACGCAAACTTCTTGTTGTTCTTGCCTGATGGGACTGAACCGTGGGTTCCGCACTTGCTGGAGCAAAAGCCCTCAACTGCCACGTCAGATGAGGTGAGGACTACATTGATCGCGTAGGATTGATCGCCTTTTGCAGCGAGTAGCTGTACTTGTTGGTTTGTGAGTGTTTTTCCGAGTGAGTATTTCTCGTCTGAAATTTGCTTGCCTAATGAAAGGCGAAGAGGAGAGGAATTTTTGGTCTTGACGGAAGTGTAGTACTTCTCAGTGAATTTCCACCAGGCCTGGACTGAAGGTTTGGATTGTGATTGTGTGGAAGGTCGCAATGAGGCGACGAAATCAGCTATAATGGCTTTCTGGGAGGGCTTGAAATTGCCATACCATATGAGATTGATGGAAATCTTGCCACTTAGAAGTGGGCCATTGTGGTACTTGAAGAGCATGGTTGTATCGGTTTGTGTATTCGATTTACCGGTAGCAGAACCTGATAAAATTCTTGCTCCAGATGAGACAGTGATGAGAAGTGCAAGAAAGAAGAAGATTTTGAGAAAGGCCATTTTAGTTGGAAGAAAATTTAAGTAGCTAGTAGCAGTAAGCTTGTGTGAGAGGAGAGTTGTTTGTAGTGAGTGATGGAGTTGTAGCTAGTGCTCTGTCTTTATATATGAGTTGGAGTTGGATAATATTGAGAAAGTGTGTAGGAAATAGACAAAAGTGTGAGCCTGTTGTTTAAAGAATACAGCTAGTTAGCGCGTTAGTTAATTAGATGAGTTTATTATAAGTTGGGCGTTGACATAGAATGTAGTATTTCATACAGCACATCACAGAAGTGCAGAGTCATGACTTGTGTCATGCTTTCTTTAAATGTGAACATCAAATGCACTGCAATGACATGAGGTTAATTACAGCGGTTTAATTTATTGCTCTTCTGTATTCGGGGTGGTTTTTCTTTTGTTTAATTCGATTCGTTATTCATAATAATCAACTTTTCTAGCTAAAACACAAACTTGGGAAATACATGTTCTTGAGCTCAATAACTTAGGGTACGGGTGTTTCAGCTTAGCAACAATGACACATGAAGACAAATACATGTTCTTGAGCTAGAGTTGCTCCCTCTAGCCTGGATTATGTTGAACCCAACATGCATAACTTGTTCAGTGCTCAGCATACAAGTAAAAACCAGGTTATACTTGATCGGGTCAACTTATGTGCTTTAGTTTTAACAGTTTTGGATAATTGTGGTCGGTCAAGAGTAGAAGAATTGAATGCATGCAGCTTGAATAGCAGACATCATATGAATAAACTAAATAGATAGAGTAGTAGTCTGTTCTTGCCTTGTTCATATGAGAATAGCAATAGTTTAATGCCTGCACTCGTGTGTTACTGATTTCTATTCTGCTAATTGTCAACTAGATCCAATTATTACAAGTTTAGAACGCATGCAAGTTGAAGCTTCCTAATCAGTAATCAGATAGATAGATAGATAGATAGATAGATACTACATATATTGCATAGTCCATGCATGATCCCCAGTTCCAACCTCGACTTAGAAATGTGTGTGCCAATGTGTCATGATAAAACAATTTTGGGTGATTATAATGCACCAGTTGGATACTAAATGCAATGCAAGTAATGATAGTAGTTACAATATACTATGGTGTTTATAAGTCAACCACCAATTTCACGCATTGGAGCCAGCTACATTAAGTTCAAGAAACCAACGCGCTTGTTTGTTAGTTTCTATTCTACTATCATCTACTTCTAAGCAAAGCTGTCCACTTGTAACTTTCTGCATGCTCACTTATTTAAATTCCACTTTCGCACTCCTTCTAGGATGCTTCCTTCCTATCTAGCTCATTTCTTCAACTTGTGTAATTCATCATTCATGATATAAATATGGCTTCTCCTCACTCTTTTTTCTCATCACTTCTAAACATTCTTACTCAAAACAAACACTTAATCCTCCATTAATTCTACCTTCTTCATCACTTGCATATATCAACATCATATCATGGCCTTTTCCATCACAATCTGTGGTATCATTCTTGCAGCACTGCTGTTCCATGTATCATCTGCTGCAAGAATTTCACCTGCTGGTTCCAACACAATGC